>QLTV01002140.1:3436464-3485535 GCA_003457575.1 Thermophis baileyi
ATCGGCGATCGGTGCGGCAGACGCTGTCATCGTCGCTGCTCTCTGGGTCGTCCAGGTCGCGGAACTCGCAATGGCCGGATGCCTTATGGAGGGCGGCGATATACTGATTTATTGATTCGCCCTCTTGCTGCATTCGCTGCCGAAATTCGTATCGCCGGACGACCTTGGACGGGGTGGGCGCGTAGTGCGTCTTCAGCGTGGCTTGAAGCACTTGCCACGGAACGGTCTGGACCGGTGTTGGGTCTGACAAAGACTCCGCGGTGTCAAACACCTCGGGGCCACAGTGACTGAGAAAAACAGCTCTTTTACGGTTGTCGGTCAGACCCAGCATGTCGTTTGCCTCAAGGAAGCACTCGAAGCGCCGCATATAGGAGTCCCACTTCTCCCGGGTCGGGTCGAAAGGCGCCGGAGGGTGGAAGGTGGACATCGCGGCAGAGAGTAGGCAGAAAGGTAGCTGCCTGGCTGGTTGGAATCGCTGAAGAAGCAGTCACGGTTCTCCTGAACCCAAGCCCTCGTCGCCACTGTTAGATAGTGGGTAGAGATGACAGGAGACAGACTTCCAAAACAGCTCTTTATTTCAGCTCTTGTATCAGCAACCAGCAAAGAGCAGTCTGACAGCTTGCCCTTTTATAGGGAGCTGTCAGACAGACCAGCCAATAGCGTTTGAGCTTTTTCCCGCTCAAACGCTGGACCTGGTTGGAACCATGTAACACAGTTTAAACAGTTGGAACATAACACCCTGGGTCTTCATTTTACCAACCTCAGAAGGATGGAAGTCTGAGTCAACCTTGACCCAGTGAGTATCGAACTCCAGGCAGCTGGCAAAGTCAGCCTGTAATACTGGATTCTAACCACTGCACCATCATGGCCCTTACTGATGCCTAAGATGTCAATTTGTAGTTATTTCATTTCAGCTTTCACTGTGTTCAGATTTGCCATGTTTGTGTTTCCTATGTTCTATATTCCCACCATAATTTTGTCTTGTAGCATTTACATTTACAACATTATTTGCTCTTCCCTCCCAGGAACTCACCTTCACTATGATGAGGAAACACAGCATTTGTACATATTCATATACTGCTTATATTTAATTGAATAATTCTATTATTGCTGCATAAAATGCTGCATAGTTGCTTGGGGGCAACTATGAACCGGATAAGTTCGTGGTGGCGTCCCATTTGCAAATCCACCAACTCGGTTAGGAGAGTGGCGGGGGCCACCCAATTAACAATCCGTCCACCTGTTGGAAGTGGATGGGGTTCGCTAGGGGCCTGGTGCTGATCTCTAGCTTCTCTATCACTGCTTTGCTGATTAGACACCACAAGCAGCCCGTGTCTATCATGGCATCTACC
The DNA here is from genome assembly GCA_003457575.1 of Thermophis baileyi. Lineage (NCBI taxonomy): Eukaryota > Metazoa > Chordata > Lepidosauria > Squamata > Dipsadidae > Thermophis > Thermophis baileyi. Next base: position 3,437,817 of record QLTV01002140.1, read on the forward strand.
TCTCCCTCCTTCCCCGTCCCTGGAACCGTGATCTTTGCCTTAATGAGGAAGGGGAGAACAGCTTCACTCACCATCGGGTCGTCTTCGCCGCCGCCTCCCTCGTCCCATCGCGGGGCCGATTCTTCGACTGGCGATGTCTCAGTGTCGTCAGAGGGGGGAGGTGATTCCCCCGCTTGGAGGGCCAAGCGCCCCAGCTCCGGTGATTTCGTAGGCCTCCTCCTGGTCCCAGGGGTTGGCCTAGCCCGCAGCAGCGCAATTGGGGCCGGCGCCAGGCACTCGGTAGCCCGGTGGCCGGCTTGACCACACCGATAGCACTTCACGCCCCGCGTTGGTTCAGGGCTCGGGGCGGCGACTTGTCTCGGGGAACCCGGCATCCCTAAGGCCTTCGGGTTGGGCAATCTGCGGGAGGCTTTTTCTGACCCCGGATTACGGGGTCCAGGGCGATGGCGGTAGCGTACCACTCTTGGATCATGCAAGGGACCCCTCTGATCTCACACACCTCTTTTAGTTCGGGATCCAGGGCATCTCGGAATGTGCGCACCAAGAGCCGTTCTGGCCAATATTGCACCTTCCCAGCTGCTTCACCTTCCCAATATTCCACCTTCCCACACCAATTCTTTCACTGGGCGACCCGCTTGCTTCAATTTCTGGATTTGCTCCTCGGCTTCCACTTGATGGGCCGCATCGTGGAACCGGACCCTCATTAGTTGGATGACCTCATTCTCATCGTCTAGTTCTGGGGCCGCTTTTTCATGGAGTTCTGCCACCCACTCCGCTGCCTCCCCCTCATTCATTCCCTCGGTTATCTTGTCAATTAACTGCCTATCTGACCGGAATTGTGCTCCATGCTCATCAACATAAGCCCACACTCGGTGGAGGAAATAGGCCAGTTTCTTGGGATTCCCGTCAAACGTGGCACGGAACCGGGGGGGGTGGCTCCCGGACTGGCAGAGCAGCGGCTTGTTGTGGGGGCCCTCCGATTAGCCCCCCTCCCAACTGCACTTGTTGACCTGCACCCCCATTGGTGGGGAGGGGCTCCTGCGCTTGCGACGGGGGCTGTGCGGCAGGGCCTAGCATAACGGGGGGCTGCTGAGCTATTCCAAGCCCCGGCACAAGGTTGGAGGGAAGAAGGGTCCCCGGCGTCCATGGGCATTGTGCCCATCCCACTCCAGGGAAAAAAGCTCACCCAGGTGGGGCTTGCCACGGCGGCACAATGCCGAGGTTTGGCAGCTGGGCTGGAGGTTGTGGTCTCCACGTTCCCTGCTGCCAAGGATGCAGGCTCCCTAGGCCGGCTTGGTGGGTTGCCCACGGCTCGGGGTGAAGGGTGGTCCATGTAGGCTTTGCCCTAGCATATAGGTCCCCTGGGGTCCTGCTGGCCGCGGTGTGGAAAGAGGCTGTGTCCCCACTCAACTGGGGCCCCAGGTGCTTCCTTGGGAAGGAGAACGTGGGTTGGGCCAGGTTCCATCTAGTGGCTTCGGGTCCCAATTGGGGATTAGTCCAACTTACGCTTAGGTGCCCAAACTGGTCGTGGAGATCCATCAGAGATTGACTGCGAGACAGTGGCTGAGATCCCTCGCCTTCGGGCCGGCCGGTGAGCGTGATTTTCTTCTGCCTCCACTCGTGGGCCGTGACTAACCCCGCGCCCAGGTGAGGCTCCCATGCTCGCTTGGGGGGAGGACTCAGCCCCCCAAATGCTCCTTGGGAGGTCCGCTCTGGGAGAGAGAATGCCAGTCGGGGGCTCGGTGCAAACTGCCGGCCCCTGAGCCCCTCTCTCAGCCAGAGCGGACCTCCCAAGGAGCATTTGGGGGGCTGAGTCCTCCCCCCAAGTGAGCGTGGGAGCGGGGTTAGTCACGGCCCACGAGTGGAGGCAGCAGAAAATCACGTGGGGTGTGGGGACAAAGGGCTTAATCTTTCAACTGGGTGGAGAAACCCTGGTAGCATCAGATTTGGGTTAGTGTCAGGGTTCCAAATAGCATCCAAAATAAAATCAGAGTCTGAGGCAAAGCATTCCTCAAAGTTCCAATTTATTAACAGAGCAATGTTGGCACGGCTGGGAGCATCCACATCCCTCATGCAACAGCCCCTCCCCAATTCCCACAGCAAGAATACATTCTTAAGCGTAAAGTGTGGCAGGCCAAAGTCTCTAATAAAATATGGCTTCGGCCTGACAATTTATATGTGTTATGACTAAATATTAACTTTCCAATAATTTTATGCTCTTGTGCTCTTATTTATTAGCAACTTAAATACCTTATTACACTTGCTCTGAACATTTTGTAACATTGTAAAAATCAAAGAAAATAAGTGTGTTTAATGCATACAATTCCATATCTTGTCGTTGTTTCCTCATTTATCATGTCTATTGTTTACTTCTTTTTAATGTCGGAAAGCTTATGATTCCTTGGAGAAAACATGTTTCCTTGGCTAAGTCCTTATCTAGACTACTTCAAATAAATTATTGTATTATTAAGGAGACCCCTTTGGATTGCAATGTGGAGTTTTTAGCTATTTTAAAATTATAGATTTACCCTACACTTGAAGTGCTTCCACCATTTATGAAATACACATATTTTAATGACAACAGAGTTTAACTTTAATCTCATTTGTTTCAAGAAAATGCATTTCAAAAGGCAAATTTGCAAACTATTTTGCTTTAGAAAATTATTTAAATACACTAAAGATACAATTAATTCATATTTCTTTTCAGATGAGATCATAGGGAAAGTATATTGATTTTGATTATATAGCTACAGTCTTGGATTCTTGCTGAGCAATCAGTGAATAAGGAAAATAGTATCTTAAAATAGTATTATACTGTAATACATTGCACTTTTGGTGATTCCGATCTCTTTTTAAAGTAAGTACAATGGTACCGGTACCTTGGTAAGAGCCGAGGTGGCGCAGTGGTTAGAGTGCAGCACTGCAGGCTACTTCAGCTGACTGCTAGCTGCAGTTCGGCAGTTCAAATCTCACCGGCTCAAGGTTGACTCAGCCTTCCATCCTTCTGAGGTGGGTAAAATGAGGACCCAGATGGTTGGGGGCAATATGCTAACTCTGTAAACCGCTTAGAGAGGGCTGTAAAGCACTATGAAGCGGTATATAAGTCTAAGTGCTATTGCTATTGGTACTCAACTGTTTTGAAACTCATCAAATTTAGTACTCAACATATTTTGACATGAAATTTTATCCTGGTACTCATCATTTGTTTGGTACTCAATGCATAAACTAGAACTTGTTGGTGTTGGCTGCCTTGTGACTCACTACATTATTCCTTATGGGAAAAATGTGTTTGGTACTCATTGTTTTTAGTACTCATCACGTCTCCTGCAGCCAATTAAAAATGAGTACCAAGGTATCACTGTATTTTACTTTCCATGCACAATACATTTATGCATAACTCAAGCCACTCTTTCTTGCCGGGTAGATGAGATTTTTCTTGACTTAATATTCCAGTGAAATTTGTGATACTGTTGAATATTTTATCTCATTCATTTCATTTTGCTTTAATATTTATATATGACAATTTATGTAACATTTGTATAAAAATAATTTTGTTTCTGAATATACCACAAATGTATTTAAAATGTTGTCAGTTCCATAATATCCAGAAATATGGCCACCCTTTCTTGATACCTATGTATGCATGTATGTGTGTCCGTATGCATACACATATACATATAGATACACATATATATGTAAGAGAAGCTGATGTACATAATCAATCACTGTGCTGATCTTATTTTCTTTTTTTTTTGCTTGATTAGCTACGGTAAAAGCAGATTTTAAAAAATAGGATTGAATTGTTTGCCCCAAATGTTTGCCCCATATATTTGCCCCATATGAGAACTCATTATCTAGTTTCATCCCCCATTTTCACTTTCAGTGGGGAGTTTTATATCAGAACTTTATTTCCTGAAACATGAAACTTTCTTACCTTCACGAACTGAGAATTCATAAGAGCAGGAGTTTACTTCAAAGTAGATCTCCAATGCAATTAAAACACTAACTTTGTTTAAAAAACAAAAACAAAAAAAACTGGTCTCATGTTATCTGGATCATAGCTGACAAACTATACTGTAAACTCTAGGAAATACCATCTCCAAGAAATAATCATTGCTTCATTTGTAAGAGCCATGTTAATGACAGAATGCCATTTGTCAAATTTCTATTATTATGCTCTCTAACAGAAATGGGCAATGTAATGAATACATTGTAGGCCAAAAAGCCCCAGGCAGCGCAAGGGCTTACATAAAAGGTTCCTTATTTTCCAGTTCAGCTTTACAATAAGAGGCAGAAATGTAAAATTATCTCATTGTTACAGAACACTGTGTTAGTCATCAGTTTAAAAAGCACCTGATACAGAGCATAGATATCAGAGAGTCAAGCTACATCTTATTTGAATCTTTAGTGCAGCTGGCCTTTGGATCTCTTCCTTCCTTCTATAAAGAAAGTTCTATCCATGTCAGTAAAACAAAGAAAAAAACTCTATTACTACCAGTGAAAGGGTTTCTTTCTTTTTATTCACATTCTCATAAGAGAAAAGATTTTGCAATGAAGTGAGAATAGGAATGTATACCTTCTCAGCTCACAGGATCAATTCACAGGGTGACAGAGGCTGTTTTGTACATGTTTTGTGGCCTCTTTTATTTGTCGAAATTATGGCAGGTTTATTTCTCTTCCAACTAACTTCCTAATTGGGTAGGTGGGATAAGGACACTGCTTTTGTTAGCAGCCAGGTCTACAGAAATACCTAAACAAATTGCCAATTATTATTCAATTATGATTTCCACGAGAAGGCTTTGGGTTTAACAAAGGCAATGCCTGCTCAATGATTTATCCCCCCCCCCTATAATTGTGTGTCCTGTACGGTGTTGATTTTCTTCTACTCAATCACCTATTGGCTATTGCTTACAGTATACTAACTTCATTACTCTTTGCATAGATTTTCTGTTCTCTGTAGTCCATAGATAAACAAGATATTTTTTTCCCTTCTAGAAGATATTCACTGATTCTACAATGGAAGAAGAAAATGTTTAATCCTCCAAAACCTGGACTTCATTCTAAGAGGAACACATACCTTCAACTTATAAATTACCCAATCTGGGTTTTTTTTTCGTATTTTTTTTAAAAAAACAGGCATTCACATAAAATTACCTCAATATTCATTAAAATAAAAGATCTACCTTGTAGTTACCTATTTCTGCTTTCTACTGACCAAGAAACTCTTTAGTCCAAGAATAGTACAAATTTTAATTAATTAAAAATAGAGGCCACCAAATGACTGTTGGTGGCTTATATTTTAAAGATGCTAAACAGATGCAAGTTTTAGTTTTAGTTTCAACATCTTAATGACTAGAGATTTCATCAGATACAACTGAAAAACCTTTTGGGTTTAATTTTAGCGTCTAAAATTTCACTGCCTCTTCTGATACTGTGTCTGATGCAGACCAAAGTCTCAAGACAAACCAGTCAAAATAAAATAATAAAATGTCAATGTTCTGTTCTATAATTTTTGAATAGCTTTAATTAAGACATTATCCTAATATGAATACAGGTTTTAACAGAAATGGGCAGAACAGGAATGGTTATTTTAAAAATGATCTTTGTTAGATGTGTATCTCACCTTTGCAGTCATTTCTATGTAGTCAGTCAAGCTCACTTTGCAGGACAATGTAACCCGATGTTATAAGAGATAGCAGCCCTTAGTCAATTTACCTGTTATCAGAAAAAAAGCTAACTAGAGATCATAGAAAAAAAAGATAAAGGAGTCCCTATGGATTTTACACCACTAGACGTTGCTGACTACAGGGGGCGGTGCTCATATCTTTTCAATGCCATTCAGCCAGCATTGTCTGAAGACATTTCCATGGTCATGTGGCCAGCATGACATCATGGAGCACTGTTATCATATTATATAATCATATAAGTTTGTCCTGAAATATAAGCCCTTCCTATTAAATGGTTTTTTTTTTCATCTTACACCAATTTGGGAAACACTGAATTTTATAACTTAGTTTATCCTATGCCCAGACACCTTTCTTCCCAATAAAGAATAGAACAGAAAAGAAAAGAAAGATTAAAGCAATCCATGATAAAGAAGGAGAAAACAATCATCTTTAAAATCAGTATGATAATGGTGACTTAATCTTTTCTGGGGGAAATAGAAGAGTAATTATTAAAGTTGAATAATAATAAAGGAAAATCCTCTTTGATCAAGCAATTGAAACTGACAAGGTAAAAGTGGAAGTTGGCAATATCTGTTGAGTGACTGAATGGCTCTGTGCATACAAAACATTAAATTGGGATTTAGTATCTTATTTTAAAAAAAGATTCCCTAAACGTTTTTGGAAATTCTATATTTGGAGAGAAGTTCAGAGTGCCACAACAGGAAGAAAACTCTTATATTAAAAAAGAAACAAGTTTAATATTTAAATTTTCATTTCCCAATATTCTTACCAAACTATGTTCTTACTACATTCTTATTTATGCTGCAAAAATACGCAAGCTAATGAAAGAGACTCATATCTCTTTTATGAAAACCCTTGAAGCCATAAAAATATGTTCCTTGGAGACATGCCATGGCTCCATTTCTTTTCTTTAAGGACACCAATCACAGCACGTTTCTCTGCTGCTTGCTTGCTTTGTTTGTTATTTACAGGATCTATACTATTGTCTACCGATTTCAAAGTCCCAATTCTCCTGTGTATGTTTGCTCTTTCTTTCTGCCTAGCAATAGGAAAATTATAAAAATTTATCATTAAAACTCAATGGATTTATTTTTGACTTTCAGTTGAATCACTTGCCTTTCTTAGCAAAGGGCAATTAATTGAAACATTAACTCTAAATGATTTTTTTACTCTGAAGATTTGATGAAGAGCTGCAAACAACATTTTCCAGGTATTGTTAAGCAAAATCCTAGTTATCATCCAAAAATGGAACTGGTGGATATTGCCACAGTAGTTTCTTTTAAATGCTTTCCCTTTTTCTTGGTTTGAAGCTAAAGACTGACAATTGATATTTTGACCTGATATAAGAATACAGGTCTGTTCTTTGTTTCATAAAGATTCATATAGCAGTTGAAAATAAAGCTCTTAATTTCATTGCCATTTTATTTTACTTATTTTATTTTACAAGTGGCTTTTCAAAACTCTCCACTAAATTTGTTGGCAAAGAATGGATAAATCATTTCTCTATTTTTCCCCCAAGAGAAGAAGAAATTGGCAATACATTCTTATATTCCATTTAGCTTCTGAAAAAAGAAATAGTGAAAAGAATTTCCTTATCATGTTTTCCCTTGTGATTTAATTGGAGCACGGAAAGCGAGGGAAGCTGAAGATCACTGGGGAAATGATAATACAACGAAGGACAACATTCATACACACTTTGGCCACCTCATCTATAAAATGGTTCAAGTACACTACATTTCTACCAAGAATAATTTGTCCTACATTCTTGTCTCTTGTGAACTAATACCAAAAGCAAATTGAGAGCTGATAGAAAAATTTTCAGGAAAAATTTTCAAACTGGTGTCAAGTTTAAAACATCCTATGCAGGGGTGGTATTCACTTACCATCCCTACTTTCGTCCGTGCATGTGCAAAGCCTTCTGCGCATGCGCACAGCGTCAAAAACGTAATGTGCTTATGTCAGGGCAGGTGGGCGGGGCCTCCCGCAGTCAGTGCTACCAGTTCACACGATCCGGATAGAACCGGCTGAATACCACCACTGATCCTATGTTGAAGCTGAATATTAAGGAGATCAAATGAATCCATTACTTTGTTCGTTAAGGACTATTTCTCAAGCCTTTGCAAATATGATAAATATTCCAAATCAATATTTGCATGTAATTTTGGTTGCGAAATCATAGACATGGTTCAGAGGTGAGTCACTCCTGTGTAGAGGCAAAAGCACAGGTGAATGCTCTTGGCCTCGAGGTGTACCTCCTCTTCACTCTTCTCATTCCCTCAATACATGTACAACAGCTGTCAGCAAAGAAGCAACATGGAAACTCTTCTCAAGATGTTGACACCTTATGAAATTAGGCCTCTATACATTTCATCTTCAATTTCTCTCTACGAAATGCAGTTGTTTTCCTCACATTGCTCCTTGTTCTTCCAGGAGAAGATAATGAAAAAAGGGGCAAACTGTGTTAAGTACCCAAGTTCTGGGAATTGCACTTTGATTAAAGTCCTAAATCTGTTTTGATAGCGATTCCTCTCTTTCACACACACCAAATAAGTTCTGTGATTCTACAGGCAAATGAACAACTTCTAATATAGTTTTAAGGCTATAATGTACATTGTAAAAAACATAAAGCTAAGAGTTATTTCAGCATATGTACAAGAAGCCACTGCAGTTAACCACTGACAAATATATGCAGTATATGATACATGATTATTTTATATGCAGGTGGTTGGCAAATCAGAATTTTGGCTCGGTAATTGAAGATGTTTTATAAAGATTTGTAAGTGTATTTGCAGGGTGCAGTAACTGCAGTAGATTTCTCCTTCATTTACTGCTTCCAAATAGCAGGGACAGAAAGTAATTTAAGGCAGCTGTTGATTCGGGCTGTCATTTTCTCTTTTCTCAAAAGAGAGACATTTAATGAATATTCTAGGAAATGGGTGGATAGTTCTTTTCAGAAGAAGATCCAGGTTGTGGCTTTGCTCTGAAAAAACAAGGTAGGGAAGCATCCAGAACATGACTTTTAGAATTCTTTCCAGCTCCTTTACCAGCAGAGGAGGCATACTCATTTTCTGCTGTATAATGAAGACTTTTGTTTCTGTAAACAGAAATTTATGTCCATCCTGGAACACTTTGAGAGATGTCCAATGCCTCTCCCATATGACTGCATTGGAGATTTATTTTCCTGGAATGTTTTTCTTCACAGTCAATGTACGCAGCCTGGCCTGGAGATTCCTTGTCTCTGCCCAATAAATTATATGTTGTATATAGGTATGAATATATATGCCTGAAAGAAGCCTCACTTCCAAGCAAACCAGTCAATCCAGGACAATATTAATGTATATGTATGTACATGTACATATGTATATATATATGTGTGTGTGTTTGTAGATATGTGTACATACACATACATACATATATACACACTGTGTGTGTGTGTGTGTGTGTATTGATTCATTGATTTAATAACTAAATGTCATTAAAAAGTAGCTACTTTAAAAAGTAATTAAAATTATTTGCCTGTAATTTGCCTGTAAAATTATTTGCCTGCATTTTTCCATAAGTTTATATACAAAAATGTATGGGCTCATATATATTGCCTTCCTCTTTCCAATTGAAACAACAAGAAAGTAAAGGATGAAGGTAATACAATGAAGATTAGAGAAGAAGAGGAATCTGTACAGAGAAGTTAGAGTATCAAACAAAGTTGGATGAAGATGAGGGGAAGAGATAGCTGGTAGATAATTTTGTTTATATATTAGAGAGTAAATTTACTAGCTCCCTCCTAAGCAGCAGCTAATCTGCAAGCTAATTCTAAAAGACATTCCAACTTTGGGGCATGAATATAGCATTTGTAATTCTTTTGTCATTTACTTTGTTTTCAACAGTTCATGCTATTTTTATTAATGAACTTAAGTCAACAATTTAGTTAACTGGAAAAAATAAACTTCCTCTACCTTACAGTTAATCAGGGTAAATTGTACTGATGATTTAGCGATTGCCTTAAGATGTCTTGTTGCTATTCACATCTCTGTCTCTGTCTCTGTCTCTGTCTCTTTCTCTGTCTCCCTCCCTCCCCCATCCCATCTCTCTCTCTCTCTCTCTTTCTGTCTCTCTCTCTTTCTCTCTGTCTGTCTCTCTCTCTCTCTCTCTCTCTCTCTCTCTCTCTCATCTATCTATCTATCTATCTATCTATCTGTCTATCTATCATCTATCATCTATCATCTATCTATCATCTATCTATCATCTCTCTCTACATCCATCCCATCCCATCCCATCCATCCATCCATCCATCCATCCATCCATCCATCCATCCATCCATCCATCCATCCATCCATTCATCCTAGTATGTGGGTTACAGTATCTGTGCTGCAAGAATTGCAAAAGGTGGGGATATTTAGATAGATAGATTATATATAGCTTTGATCAGTTTAGGGAGATTACCAGGGCTATGGGCTAAACTGGAAGTTAAAAAAAATACTTTAAAAGATTGTGGCAAATTATTTCCATGTTATTACTAAGAAAAATGCATGGATATGTTTACAGTCACCAGGAATCAAGGTTTCCTTGAAGGTGACTATACATTTTAATTTTGGGGAAAGTCATAAATCAATCTCTTTTCAGATTAAAAAACACACTGCTTAAATCTTATTATCAGAATATGAGCATATTCAGATTATAAACTATGTGTATATTTTGAATTTTTCTTGATTAAATTCAGTTTGGGAGCTGAAATATTTATTGTAAAATATCATTGCTTTTATATATTGACTGCTTGGTATTCTGTGACTTTTTGCTCCTCTTCCTTGAATTATTAATGGATCTGTTCGCTTACTGCTTTATACACTTGCATTAACTCTCTATTCAATCAAAGCTCTGTACTTATCTGTTACCGCCATATTCAGTTATAACTTTCCACTTCTTTCCCAAGAGTCTTTCAACCTTACATTTCACTTCTTCCATGCTATCTCTTCCTTGTATAAACATGACGTTTTAGTTCTAACATTACATAATTGTCCCAAATTCCATTTGTATGCCAAAGTGTGTGTGGGTTCTCACCTCCATCACTGTGAGATAGGATTTTCTGTTTTAGATACTCTATCATTCAGGTGCTGGGAAAATTAATAAAACTTAGCTGGCTTACATGAGACTGCCCTTTAGCAGAAAAAAGAACCAGATAACTGTGTTCATCTGACAATCTGACTGTGAATAATCCCCAGGCCAGGCAAAAAATAGGAGATCATTAAAGAATTCCAAAGAGGGGAGTTAGAAACAGCCATCTGAAAACAAAACAAAACATAGGTTTATATCTCCATGTAATTGCTAGGAGTTAAGCTCATGTTCAGGAAACTTTATGGTACCATAGCAGTCTTGGGGCATTAGTTTCTTCCAATAAGGAGGAGAAAGTGGAATGAAATATTCTGGAAAAGGAGATGGATTATGCTTTCATCTTGATATGAAAGTTCAGTACCGGAGCATCTTGTTGAAGAACTCACTGGTCCTTCCATAATATTTAAGGCTGGTATAGTATTTTTAAAAGTTGAAAGCAATTCATTTCATTGTGATTTTTACAATGACTCTGCAAATTGCATCAGATTGCAAATGTTGTGGAAAGCTGAGGTTGATAGAGAACAGTTCACCTAAGATTATTTAGCCAGTTAATGGCAGTTGTAAAATGTAAAGTGGGGATTTATAACTCTTTATAATTACCAGGGCTGTAATTTAGACTGGGGAGTCATAATTTGTTTCTTTTGCTTCTATGCAATAGACAAATCTCTTAGGCTAGCAAATGGCTTGAAGAGTATTTTGCTACAGTTTTACAGTTTACATTTTGAGCAGTCTGCCTCAGCATGGCATCTTCCAGCTGGGCTGGGATAGCAATTGCCAGAATGTCCAGACAATTTGGTTGATTGGAATTTTGGACGTTGCAACCTCAACATATCAGAAGGTTTGAAGGTTGAGAGGATTGTTCAAAGATTCCAACAGTTGCCAGGACACATCTGCATTAAGTAATGTGCAGAATAGGTTAGATTTATGGTGTAGATATATCATTAGTCTTACCAGTTTACTGAAATTAGTTAAAAACATATTGAATATTTTTCTTCTTTTTTATAAACTAAGAACTACAGTGCCAGACTGTTCTTTTATGAAAGTGCCTTGTCTAAAAAATCTAGCATGCTGTGTGTAGCCACTGCTTTATATAGAAATATATGGCAAACTTCACAAAGAAAAAGAAACAAGGAAAGTCACCCACTAAGAGCCTCAAACTTTCCTTCTAATATCAAAAGAATTCAGAAAGGTTCTGACTTAGCTTAGAAATCTGTATAAAAATAGATAAATGAGAGGAAAAAAAGCCTGCTTTGAAATACTATTATGAGGGAGAACATTGTGAAATTAGACGTGAACTTTTCTTCAGAGAACCATCTTTGGGAAATTATACCTGGTAACAATGTTAAGTTTTATCAGAAGGAAAATGATTTTAGTGCAGATACAGTTTATTTGAAGAAACACCAGAAGGATTTAAGCAAAAGGCATTCTTGATTCTGCATATATCATTTTATGTATGTTTATGTATAAAACAGCAGCTGTACTGATGTGGTACAATTCTTGCTTAAAGTTGATTCTTTCGAAATGCAAAAATCAATTGTTGACATTCTTAAATACCCAGCTGTTAAAAGAGAGCCAAAACTAGGATTTCCTGTTTATATAAGAAGTTTAATTGAAATTAGGTAGCTTTTCCTTTCAAAATTTTCCAAATATTGATTCCTTTTTATGAGGTCTCATAAAATTCATGATGTGCTTCAGATAGTTTCTTGTATAACCTCTCTAACTTTTCATTGATTAGAATCCTTTGGTGTATTCTTAATGATGATATGTCAAGGAAGCTGCAGGAGTAATTTCAAAGCACCAAGTTTTTGAAATTCTGTGAAAATATTATTTCTGTTTACTCTAAGACACTGGTTGATTTTTAGCTTTCATATAAAGGCTTGTATAGAACCCTACAAATGTGGTTTGTGTGACTTACCATGTGCACAAATTAGTTGAGTGAATGGTTTGAGAACATGGAAGTGTTATGTAGTAACCTTCTCAAATGATGAACTATAGAACTATTTTAGATGCTGGGGTACTAGCTGAAAGTGATGTATCCTATCCTAGAATCTACATTTCTCAGTCAAAGTTTTAAGAATTCACATCTGAATTCATTCTAAACCCTGTTTAGAATCTTGCAAATGAAAGAGATTAGCCAATATGACCATAGGCCATAGTGGCTGAGAATTTTGATAATTGCATCCTGATACATTTGGAAGGCAGCATATTAGAAAAACTGCTATGAATGAAATATAGTTAGACTATCTTTGATTTCCCATTCCCCTGTCCTTTGCATTGTATTTTATTCACAATTTTATTACCTCAATATTCATTAAAATAAAAGACCTACCTAATAGCTACCTACTTCTGCTTTCTACTGACCTGTTTGTTAATTCTAGTAGATGCCACTCATAATGATTTCTGCATGGATTTGTTCTGTGAAACACATGTCAGACACGGGATGGGTATAGCACCGTGATGGCGAACCTATGGCATGCATGCCGGAAGTAGCATGCAGAGCCATCTCTCTGGGCGCGTGAGCCATCACCCATTGCTCTTCTGGGTTCCGGCATGCCAGCCAGCTGGACTTCATGTGTGCGGGAGCACCGGAAACCAGAAGAGCAGCCTCCCGGTGCGCATGTGTGCACCGGGAAAATGATCTTCCAGTTTCTGGCACGCGCATGCGCACCAGCCACCTGGTCTTCTGGTTTCTGGCATGCAGCTGCTCTTCTGGTTTCCGGCACGCACATGCGCCCTGGTCAGATGGTCTTCGTGTGTGCATGTGTGCCAGAAACTGGAAGACAAGGTGGCTGGTGCGCATGCGCATGCCGGAAACCAGAAGATCATTTTCCCGGTGCATGCATGCACACAGGGCAGCTGCTCTTCCGGTTTCCGGCATGCACGTGCATGCACACGCGCTCCCGTTTTGGCACTCGGTGCTGAAAATGTTTACCAACACTGGTATAGCATTTAATATGTGAAAACTTAACATGTATTTGTTTCTCTGACAACATTACGCATTAATACACAAAAGTGTGGGATTTTTTCTTTTTGACTGAAGAGTGCTTTCTCTCCACCAAGGGCATTTTTTATCTGTATTTTCAGTTTACAAAAGAATTGTTACAAATTAAAACAAGATATAAAAAAGACAAGGAGAAATTTGGCATTCAAGAAAAACAATTGGAATTAGATAAAATATTACAAGGAACGGATACAAAAATGATTACAAAAATATATAAATTCCTGTTAAGATATAAAATTAGAAGAAGAAACAGTTAAGGAAACAATGATTAGCTGGGCGAGAAATTTTGGACATAACATCGAATTGGACCAATGGGATAAATTATGGGAAATTAATTATAAACTTACAATGGCAGTGGCCTATAAGGAAAATTTATATAAAATGTTTTACCGATGGCATTTGCCACCAGCGAGATTGGCCAAAATGTTTCCAAATCTGTCCCCGGAATGTTGGAAATGCAGTCACAAATTGGGAACATTCTACCACATGTGGTGGACTTGTTCACATGCAAGGAAATACTGGCAAAAAGTTAGGGAGTGGTTGGAAGGAATGATGGAATGTAAAATTCAAATGAAACCAGAACTGTGTTTATTGGGAACAATGGATCTGAAAATGGAAAAAGACAAACAATATTTAACACTCCATATACTAACTGCTGCCAGAATTACCTTTGCACAATACTGGAAGCAAAAAAAGGTTCCCCCAGACGAAATGGTGATTAGTAAGATTCTAGAATGCGCTGAAATGGATAGGATGACTATGGAACTAAAAGAAAAAGAGGAATCGGGCTATTATAGAATTTGGAATAGATTTTATAATTGGCTAGAAAATAGGAACCAAAATAAGAAACAGAAAAAATTGTAACTTGAAAGATATAATATTTATGTATATATGTAATTATAGGTTAAGTTATTAACGGCATAAATAGTATTACAATATCATAAAAAGTACTATGTTAAATGGTAAAGTATGAAAGTAGCATATATGTTTTGACACGAAACACTGTAAAATATAATGTATAGTGTTCTAAATGTTCATATCTGTATGTAAGTTGTATTTGTTCAATTTGATGTTTGTCTTATTATTTTTTATTCCTATTTTTCTTTTTTTGTATTTGTATTTTGTATTTGTGTTTTTTTTAACGTTGGAAAATGGTTAATAAAATTATTTAAAAAACAAAAAACACAAAAGAATTGTCTCCGTTCGTAATTCACAACTTTATAACAAAGCAAAAACAATGATGGCAACAAGTTCCATTAATAGGACATGAATGGACTCAATAAACCGAACTAGAATCTCAGCTATACAAAGGCACTAGATGGATCCAAAGTGGAAGAATTCAGTGCTTAATCTATTCTTGATGAATTTACACTTAAATAAGTGTATTTATTTGAGAGCAGATATTTTCTGGGAAATGAAATGATGTTTTGAACAAACAAATAGATAAAAAATGTAAATGGCCAGATGCGCAGCTTGGAAGAAGGTGCATCTTACTTTAGGTTTATCACTATTGATCCAAGTGGCCTTGGTGGGCTGGGAGACTTTTTCCCAGCTTTAATTGATTTCTCAGCTGAAGATTTTCCAGGATAAGCCTTGGCGACAATTCACATTCTAATAACCTACAGACTGATTTTGTATAAGCTTACTCTTGAAAAAAATACTTCAACAATTATATAGAATTTGGCAGTTTATTTAGATAAAACCATGTCACAACAAATCTCAAACAATGCCTCCGCAAGGGCAAAGGTTATTTGCATGTTTGAAGACCTATGAAAATGTAATTTACAGTATAATCACTGGCAAATGGAATTAATTTTGGCATTTCCTGTGCAGTGTCCCCTGTTCTCTGAAAGCAAGCTAGAAAAGGAGCAGAATTTTTTAGAAGATAGCCAGGCAATACATTATTCTCTGTGATATTTCAAAATTACCACCTATAAAATCTTCTCAAGTTTGAAACTTTCAAATTCAGGTTTATTCTCAGAGTTTTCAGCTAGTATGATCAATACCATAGAAAGATACTTGATCAGGGATGTAATCAAATTAAGAAAGGACAGGAACTGGAAAGGGCTGGCATGTTCATGATCTAAATTGCAATTGGACAAATGCAAAGGACAACAAGGGTGATCTTGGGACTGGAAACTAATGTCAACAGAAGTGAAATGTATTTGATATACATTTCATTTACATATACAGGATATATAGGACAAGAAACAATGGATGGAAACTAATCAAGGAGTGAAGCAACCTGGAATTAAGGAGAAACTTCCTAACAGTGAGGACAATTAACCAGTGGAACAGCTTGCCTTCAGGAGTTGTGGGCGCTTCATCACTGGAAGTTTTTGAGAAGAGACTGGACAGACACTTGTCTAAAATGGTATAGGGTCTCCTGCTTGAGCAGAGGGTTGGACTAGAAGACCTCCAAGGTCATTTCCAGCTCTATTCTGATTGAATGATAGGCTTTTTAAATAAAGACAACTGAGTAAGGACATCATACTTAATGTACATCCTGTAAAGGGCAGTCATGCAGAAGAAGGCCACAGTCTGCACTCTATTGTCCCAAATTACATGTTGTGTAATAAAGGTGTTAAATATCTGGAGGCAATTTCTAGCTGGTTATTTGGAGAAACCTTCCAACGGTAAGAACACTAGTAGAATTAATTATCTGGCAGGATGAATTGAGATTCTTTGTCCCAGCATGCCTTTTTTTTTTTTGAAGTATGGTTTTCAGCATGCTCTTCAAAGGCCAATTGCTACCGTTGGATAGGAAAATGTGCATCCCTGATTTATGGCAGTTTTGTCAGAGCTGAATCTTGTGGATTTGTCTAGCAGCAGATGAAAGCTAATGTACAAAATATTGTACATTAGCTTCCATAGTTCCAAGACCTCTTATTATACAGTATGTGTGACCAGCTTTTGTTGGACAGCCTATAACTCTTCTCACAACAACAGTTTTGTAATATCAAGGACAGATAGCAATTCAGGTATGTGTAAATCATACTTGCACATTATTCCTACTCTCAGACAGTATTTTGTCTGTGGATGTACCAGAGGTGGGTTCCTCCCAGTTCGGACCGGTTCGTCCGAAATGGTAGCGACCTGCTGGTGATCCGGTTCGGTCGGTGCCGGTCAGTGGGCGCCGCCATCTTTTTTTTGAATTTTTGTTTTGAAATTTTTTTAATTTATTTTTTCTTCTGTGCATGCGCAGAAGCCGAGTTCCCGGCACTGTGCATGTGTCGCCATCTTGTTTTCAGTGGGTTTTTAAATTTTTTTTATTTTTTTGCACTGCACATGCGCGTGTGCCCACGAGGTGCACGTGCCCACAAGGCATAGCCACACAGTGCGGGAGGAAGCGAACTGGCAGCGAGATAAGTTAGAACCCACCCCTGGGATGTACATACAGTATGTCTTGGCTTTAAAAACATACGAAACTTTTGTGTAAGCAGGACAAACCAAGCAAGTGAGAATGTTGTGCTTTTAAAACGAAATGAAAAATCTGAAGAGGATTTATTGGTGAGACTTCACTCATTTAGCAAAATTGATTGCTTGTTGGAACATATGGTGGAAATACAGATGATACTCTACCCACTTACAAAGCAAGCTTCTTTCTTACATTTCAGTTGTCTATATATTGGAGTACTTCTCTGGCTTCAGGATGAGGTTCCATGTGGGGTTACATAGCCCTGAAGGAGCAGCGATGGTATTGCAGCCCAGATGAGCAGTCAGGCAGTGAGTTCTGGCCAGTGGAGTCTCTGTGTAATATAAAATAAAATCAAGAAAACAATTGATGGCAGAGGGACACAGCTGTCAATGCTTTCATTATTTACCAGAAAGATTTAAAGTAGAATTTATGGTATTGAACATTGGAAGACATTGGAGATTTTGAAACAGAATTATGTACAAATGATGAACATTTTGTTGTTAAAATGTATAACCATATATTGAAATTTGAAATAGAAGAGGAATAAGGTAATGAACAATAAAGAGGGTTAAATTTTTGGTTGTTATGTAAAGATGGAACAATGGGAAAAATGTTGTTAAAAGAATTGAAATTTATTCTATGTTATAATCTTAAAGACAATTTTAATAAAATGATGCACCATTGGTATATGATGCCACAAAAATTATTTAGAATATATAAAGATATTTTAAATTTATGTTGGAAATATCAACAACAAAGGTCATTTTATCATGTTTGATCAATGTGCACAAATGCTACTAATTTGGGTTTCAAATACATACAGTGATTCAGATTAACATTCAATTGAAACCAGAACTTTTCCTCTTGTGACTGATGGATAAGAAGCTGGAAAAAGGTCATTAAATATTGTTTTTATATATGACAATTGTGGTGATATTATTGTATGCACAAAAATTGGAAAGATTTGGCAATATCTATGACAGAAGCATTGTTGGTAAAAATGACACATAGAAATAGCCAAACTGATTTATCTGAGTAGAGAAAATACAATATCTACCATTTATTGGTGACTGGAAACCCATCATGGACATTTTGCATACAATGCAGAAAAAATGTACTTATGATTATAGTTTTGAAGATTAGATAGGAAAAATTTAAAAAGGAGAGGCAAATTCATAATTGTACTAATAATTGCAAGTTACTTTACATCTTTTTTCTTCCTTTTCTATTTTTCTGCTCTGTTTCCCTTTTTGCAATTTTAGTTTTTCCTTTTTCTATTTTCCCTTTTCTTTTTCATTCTAGTTTGTTTTGTTTTAGTCTTAGTCATCCCTTTACAATTTTCAATAAAATTATATATTTATAAAGGAATACTTCTGATTACAAGTCTTAAGAGATAATGTAAATACATTCTTCATGGGAGATAAAAATTTATTCCCACTGATATACTTCATCTACTTCATTAAATCTTGCAGTGACAATATGTATGCACATATTTATTGATTAGATTTAATGTTTTGACTTTACTCCAGGAACTCTAGGTGGCAGACAATGTACTCCCTCTCTCCTCCAATGTTTTCCTTCTCAATAAGGTAAAATGGATTGAGGGAATGATTGAGTTTTCATGGCTTGAAATAGGTCTCCTCAGTCCAGTGTCTTAACCACCACACTACTGGCTTCTCCTGCAAACTCTGTAATGCAGTAGGATGAGCAGTGCTTCAAAAATAATGTGTAAGGTTCTCATCATGAGTAAATATGTTGCTCCAGGGAGTAGAAATTATTTTCTAACTGCACAACAAGGGGAGGATTTATACTGATCTATAATTGCATATTATGATCTGGCAGATGTATTGCCTACAGGATGTTTTTTCAGCAGTGCTATAAAATGAGTTTTGGAATTATATATACATGTAAGCAAAGTTGCTTCTCTTGCCACAGGGGAAAGGAGGCTAGTACCAGTGAGGAGACATAAATACGATCCTTCTCTCATTAGGGTTTTATCACAGATTTGTACAGCAATGAATGATTAAGAATGTTTAAATTCATTTCTTGCAATGAAAGGAGATGAATTATTTTCTGAATACACCACACAAAACAAATTTTGTGTACCTATAAAATTAATCACAATTATTAATAATGTCTTACTAAAAAGAAGGCTTCTTTGGAAATTTGGTGAATGATTATGCTTGCCCCAATTTTATGAAGAAAAGCACAAAGTGTATTTTAAACAATAAACTTCCTTCTATTTTATCATCTTTTCCTTTATAGTAACTTTTCTCACTGTAGCAGATTTATCTGTTTATTTATTGATATACCCCTCCAGAATCCAAAGACTTTTAGTGGTTTACAGTTATAAAAGCATAAAAGAATACAGATAAAAACAAAACAGATTCAATCAATTGCCACAATCATCAGGCAATGCCAATCAACAAGAAACAACTTCAGCTTTTAAAGATCTTTTGGAATAACTACCTTTTAAAATAGAGTCAAGATAGTCACCAATCACATCTCTGGGGGAAGCCAGTTTCATAAGGTGGGAACAACCACTGAAAAACATATTCTCCTGGCAGCACCCCAACCTTTTATTTATGAACTGGAGAATACATCTCTCTATGGATATGATTAATTCTATTTGGGTGGCTTGGTTCTACTAGCAGGTACCTAACTATCACGTCATTAGGGCCTTTAAAGATCAAATATAGAAATAATTCAGTTGAGATGGTTGAGTCAGTTGACCTATTAGCAGTTGAGAAATAATTCAGTTGAGATAGTTGATTCAGTTGACCTATCAGCAGTTGAGAAATAATTCAGTTGACCTATCAGCATATGGTACTGCATTCTGTAGTGGTTGCAGCTTCTGAGTAATCTTCAAAGGTACCATGAGGTGTCCATTACAACCATCAGCAGTAATAATAATGGCATGATTTCCCATTGCCAGTTTCCCCTATCCCCATAAGGCTACAAGTGGTACACCAGCAATAGTTGGATGAAGAGCCTCATTGCACGATTTGCTCATTCAGCAGTAGCTGTGAGTCCCCAAGGAGGCCTGTAGTCAGGTCCCTCAAGAGTCTAGATGACACCCTAGCACCAGAGGCACCAGAGAACTAGATGATCCCTCAACAAATAGCAAGCCAATTTGTTTGGATTCTTCATCAGATTGTTTCTCATAATTAGACTCTCACAGAGTTTAAGCATCAAATCATCAAAAGCATTTTTACCTCAGCCTGAGGTGGTG
The DNA here is from genome assembly GCA_003457575.1 of Thermophis baileyi. Taxonomy (NCBI): domain Eukaryota; kingdom Metazoa; phylum Chordata; class Lepidosauria; order Squamata; family Dipsadidae; genus Thermophis; species Thermophis baileyi. The sequence goes on from QLTV01002140.1 coordinate 3,458,261, forward strand.
GTATATAACTGAGTATCTTCAGATTATTGGTAATATTTTAATCCCTATCAGGCACTTCATAAAGAAACCAGGCTTGATACCATCCAAAGTTGCTGACAGGTAAAGCAGGACCTGGAGGTTAAAGGTAAAAAGGTAAAGGTTTCCCCTGTCCATTCATGTGTCCTTCGGGAGTTGGGCGGCATATAAATTTTATAAATAATAATAATAATAATAATTCCCTGATTTCAGTAGTACGGGAAATACATCATACACTTAAAAAAGCATTTGTAATTAAAATCAAAATAAAGGTAAACCTTTCCCCATAATAATAATGTCTGACTCTAGGGGGTGATGCTCATCTCCTTTTCCAATGTTGTCCGAAGACATTTCTGTGGTCATGTGGGCAGCATGACTGGTGCACAGAATGCTATTACCTTTCAATTTGCATTTGCATGCTTTCAAATGGCTAGGTTGGCAGGAACTGGGGCAAGAACAGGAGCTCACTCTATCACATAATGCTTGGGTCTCAAACTGCCAACCTTCCAGTCAACAAGCCCATTACCTTAATTGCTAGGGAACCACACCCCTTTTCTTAAAGGTTAGATTTTATATTTCATGAAATGGTCCTCCCCATTTCTGCTTAGTAAATCTCTGTTTCTGGTAACCTGTTGGTGCATAGTTTAAATCCTTAGTACAGTTCCTGAAACATTCTTTAGCTTTCTTTTTTCATAAGTTGTTTTTAACTTACATTCTTACTGAATTCTATCTTACCCCAGCCATTCTAGATAAGATATAAATATAAACTCTGTTGGGAGCAAATAATTTTATTTGAAAGAAAATGAAAATTGTTTGCTGCTGCTGCCTTCTAGCATGATTTTACAATGTCCTAGTCTAGACTACAACTCTGCATTTTCTGGATTGTTCCCAACCCAACTATTAACTAAAATCAACCCTCGTTATTAATATTTTTCTTGAAATTGGATTAGTTGTGATTGGTATATCAAAACCTTGAGACCTGTTAATTCTTGCAGTGTCAAAGCTGAAAATTTTATAGATATCCTGTTAAGGAGCTATATATGAAAGAATGAAAATGTTAAACTATTTTGCATTATATATATAAATATATCTGTCTTCCACTTATAATTGAGTAATTGACAATATTAAGTCTCTTCATGCCAGGAGAGTCAAAAGATCATCCTGAATTCTCAGTGTGATGCCAATAGATGTCAGTGCACTTGACAATGTCCCTTTGGTATTTTCAGGCTCCAAGCCCAAATGAATTTTATCTTTTAAATACTTGTAATAAAAACGATAATCTCAGTGTAGTACAAATGTGAGCATGTCTATTATTTCTATGTAAACCACATTCTTAGAAAATAAGGCAGAGGATATATGCAATACAGTGGTTTTTGTGGAACTGTATTTATTTCTCCAAAAATTAAAATAAATTGAAGTTAGAGATTGGGAGATATGGGGAGTGGTGGTAGATGAAAATACTGGTGAGCAGCCTCAAAAGTTTGAGCAGCTTGATAACCATTTTGAGAGAGTATGTATAACATGTTCTCAGAATTCAAAATATGTCCACTAGCCCAGGGGTCCCCAACCCCCAGTCCGTGGACTGGCACCAGTCCGCGGCATGCTAGCAATCGGGATGTGCAAACAAACGAAGCCTCATCCATGGGATGCAGGCAGCATGCAAAACCATGCCCCCTCCGGTCCATGGAAAAACCTCTTTCCGCAGAACCAGTCCCTGGTGCCAAAAAGGTTGGGGGCCGCTACACTAGCCCTTATAGGAATCATGCATTTTAAATTAATGTGCTGTATTTCCTTGACAGTAATCATGAGGATCATATAGGAGAAAATCAACAGGAAGCTAGAAATCCAATTCTTTTCCTTAGTATTTTAGAATCCACCTTGTGCCAAACATCTTATGATAAGCTCTATTAGACTTTTTCTTTAGCACTGGTACAATTTTGGCAGCTTTTTTCTAAACAGGAGATCTGTTTTGAAAATATAAACTTGCTGTGTGCTCTGCTCTTAATGGGCTCTATTGCTTGAGAGGCAATAACCGCTGCTGGGAAAATATTGGCACAGTTTGGCTCGTGCTCAGTAGAAACCAAAGAACTCTCCCCTCTAATTACAAAATAGGTAGTGAGAAAGTACCCATTCATTAACTGAAGAACCAGATTTCCTACTCTTTCACTGATCATTGAGTCACCAACGTCTCTACAATAGCTGTTATTAGGAATAACTACAGTTTTCCCCTTTGACATTAATATCTTTTACTCGGATAAAGCATTTTCAAGTAGATGAAGGAGTTTCTTTTTAATATATAGAAAAACAGAGGTTATTCAGTTATCATCTCACATAGCTTAGTCCATTCTGCTGCTTAAGCAGCTGGGTTCTTTTCTCTTTGCGAATGAAGTAGCATGATTTTCTTCCATATTCAGATGGGAGACTGTTCTGCCCCAGCTGCCGACCCAAAAGAACACAGCACACACAGAGTCCGTACAAACCTTGGTTTACTAAATAAGTACTACTAATTAACTTTCTTAGTAGTCAGTCAAACACAAATACAGTTTAAATCAGTCTTTTCTGAACCACGGGTGTTAATTCAACTTCATTAACAGCCGGCAAGAGTCCAAGGAAAAATAACTCAATTCTGAGGGAACAGTCTTTCAGATAACAGTAATCTTACTGTGGTTGGCAAAATGCCCAGAAGCAATTAGCAGGAAAGATGATGAGAGAGAGAGAATAAGAGCGGATCAGACTTTTCTGGAATCAAGACACGAAGGAATATGAACCACGTTGTTTCCTGCAATTTGGCTCAGTCATCGTCATCCCTTAAATAGGCTAAGGGAGTGGCCAATTAGTCCCAAGCCTTACTCCTGAGGAGACCTTTGGCAGCTCTGCGCGCCCATGCATTGAGAAGAGGCTCCGCCTCTTCTTCCTCTTCACTTATGGGAGCTTCTGGAGGTTCTGAAGGCCCTGGCTGAATCCCTGCCTCTGGTACCCGAGTCCTCTCCAGTCTCTTCGCTGTTCGACTCGGGTACCAGCTGCACAGGCCACTGGCGAATCACCACACCAGCCTCCTCACTGTCGGAATCAGCCACCAGCTGCACAGGCCACTGGCGGGCCGCAACAGAGACAAAAAACATCTAGCTATGGATCTGAACTGCTACAACTCCCAATTATCAAATACATGCATTTTTTTCTTTTAGAGAAAGAGTCTAGGAAGAGGAATATGATGCAGAGTTAACGAAGTTTGTTTAAAGGCATGGATGTATAAAAAAAGTCTTCACCACATAATCCAAAGGAAGTTTATTCCATATTTTACTATTTAAACCCTGACAGGAGTGTTCATTAACTTTACTGATTTTGTAAGTGATACCAGTGGGCGTTAGAATTACTGATAGAAACAACTCTTGCTAGTAAGGTTTAAATGAGGGGGAATAAATCTAAATGTAATTCAGGAGTAAAACTAAATACAGTATAATGTGTGGAAATGATGGCTAGAGATATTCTGCCTGGATGAAGGAAGCCAACCATTAATCATAAAAGAACACAATTTTTATCCTGTTGGACATGGACATGATTGAAGTTTGGATGCATTTGGAAGGCAGCTCTCTAGAGTTTAGGAAAAATAACTTTCACCAGCTGATCAAAAGTGATGATATGACCTGACTAAAGAGGCAAAACAAAGCTGACTGTGTGAATTCCCGGAAAGAAAAGTCAATAGCCAGACTATTTATTTACTAATATAATATCTGTATACTGCCCACTTCAGTGAAGAATTGTCAACACATACACCTTGCAATGAGTGAGATGTGAAGGATTTAGATTAACTAATCCAAAGATTAGCATATTTTTTCATTAGGGCTACTTGTTCTTTTAAAATAGAGGTATGAAAGGAAAGCTGAGATTGTTGTGAATTTAAATACTATTGCTTGCATGTTCTTCAACTGCCTGTGGAATTTAAAACCAACCCATTTTTCACTTCAAAAGTTAACTCAGAATGTCTCAGTATAATCAATATATGCAAATACATTTTTTCCTCTTGGGGAGGCCACACTGTTATTTGTCTTGATCCCTCAGAAGTATAAAATATCTTTTTTTTCTTTCCAGGTCATTAAAGATATGATCAATGTTTTATAAAATGTTCTATTTTTAAAGAAACAAAATATTTTTGTGTGATATTTAGTCAACAAAGGAAAACAACTCTTTTCTGATAATGGAGTAAGAAAAGAGAACTTCTAAATCCGTTAATAGATTATTTTAGTCTACTGTAACTAAGGGTCACACAGTAGCTTCCACCAGCAGCCATAATAACACTTGTAATGGCAGAAGCTACCCATGGCTTTATCTTCGTAGCCGAGGATAAATTATGAGTCCCTCTTACTTAGAATTTTTAAAGTTCTGTGGAACACATATTTTGGAACCATAGGTTCCCATCCTCAGGAACATAATTTCCTGATTTCATTACCTGTTAAAATAAATTTGCATCATAATTTTGCATTAAAGCAATTGCGAAAGAAATTACATTTTCCAGGGGGGGGGGGGAGAATGTCCTCCTGCTTTCTGAGCACTCTTTCAAGAGTCTGTAAAAGCAAAAAAATCTAGTTGGGGAAATACAGAAACAGAAAGAAAATATTTATTAAAAATAAGCTCTTAATAAGAGTTATAAAAGAAACAATGTATGATTCAGAGGCAAGGCAAAACAAAAATCAATAGCTTTTTTCAAATGCAGAAAATGTATAATTTAGAAGAAAGTACTTCCAGAAACTGAGAGATCCTTTTAATTAGACTAGAAATACAGGAGATTGAGACATTCAATTTAAAATGTCTTCCTGAGGCACCAGTTGGTAGAATAGGCATCCCCCCCCCCTTTTCAGCAATATCTTTTGATTCAGGTCATAAAATCTCTATGATGCACAGAAGTCATTCCACAAAGGCAGTGAGCAAAGAGTTTTACATCTAACTAAAAATTAGCCATTAGAGGGAAAAATCATCACTTTGGAGTCATGTTATTGTAATAAGGTTTATTCCTAGTGCCAGTATTTAAATTGCCCTAGCATTTAGGGGGAAAGGAATACATAAATGATGTCTCAAGAATGTAGTAATTTGGGAAAGCATGAGTGAGCAGAGTCAAATGTTTTTATGAATTTTACATAGATAGTAGAATATTTAGTGTTAGAGATATTGACCACATTGCTAATTGAATATGATAAATATTACAAGCATTGTACTGTACATGTTTTTGCCCAAGACCTCAGACCTATTTTATTAAGTCTGGCACCGTGGATAAGCAAGAAGCAATTACGATCTTTGCTTGAGTGTTTTCACTCAAAGGACGATCAATTTCCTTTTCTTTCACAAGATTTTTTCCAAGCTTAATTCTGTGAACTTCTGAAAGAAGAAAACTTAAATCCTGAAAGTAATTTAATTGATTGTCCTTTGGGTGAAAACACTCAAGCCAAGACAGGTTTATGGACCAAAGGAACTAAAATTTAAGTAAAGCCCCTGTATGTACACATACCATTAGCTCCTGTGAATCCAAGCAAGTCTAAGATCATTGCTTCATGGGAAGAATGATTTTTCTACAAAGATGGACTCCTTAGAAAATGCACAGTCACATTCTGGCTTACTAAAGATGTATTATTTATTTTTGTCACGATTCTGCATTTTTAGATGTGTAACTTTGGCATTTGGGAAGAACATTAGATACTGGTCACTCCCAACTTTGGCACCTTAAGAATTGAGAGGATTTAGAAGTTAAATATACAGTGGCTTAATTGAGAATAAGTGTGCTGAAAGAATTAAAAGTGCACACGAAAAGCTCTAAGGCAGGTAGTCAATATATATTAACCAAGAACAATGTAGCTTATTTTCACAACAAAACAATTTCTTTTAACTACCAAGCCAAAAATATTAAAATAAGCATGTGGTCAGTTAGGACATATAGGCACAAAATAATGTTTCCAGGTATTCCTGAACTTTATCTCTCAGCATGCTAGTTAGGTTTGCTGGGAATTACAGTTCCCAGAAATATCTTAAGGGGGACATACTTTGTCCCATTAACATGTAGTGAACATGAATTTTGTATTTGTCTCTGTATGAGGAAAAGAAAAGAGAATTCATGGGTGTTGGTGGAAACAAGAGAATAGTAGGTTTGGAGACTGATCATACGAGGGGTATTGGCAAAATCTGATTGCTTTTGCTCCTGATTTAATCATGGACCTAAATATGAAGTTCCTGACCAAATTATCCTGGTCACCTCTTCAAGCCTTTGGTCTGAAACATAAACATTGTTTTTTGTGCAAAATTTAGGGAAATACATGAGATTAGGTCTGGAGGGCAAAAGTGCACTGAAGAGAGGTGATTACCCTTTGACATTTACACAGTCTGCTGTGGGTACTAGATCAAGATGAAAGTCTTTTGATGTGCTTTTCTTAAATGGTAATGAAGATTCTCTTTTCAGACTACCGTATCAAATTACTATTGGAGTTACTGACGATTTAATACTTTCTTGAAAGAGAAAAATGTTACTAAATATATTAACAAAACTTCAGACTCATTAAAATGTATTGGGATTCTTTTCAGAAACAGTTGAAATTTGTCTTTTATTCAATTGTTAGTATGAGATATGAAAAAGCATAATCTATTTTGTTGTTGTTAGTCACGAAGTCATGTCCAACCTATCGCGACCCCATGGACAATGTTCCTCCAGGCCTTCCTGTCCTCTACCATCCCCCGGAGTCCATTCAAGCTCACACTGACTGCTTCAGTGACTCCATCCAGCCACCTCATTTTCTGTCGTCCCATTCTTCTTTTGCCCTCAATCTTTCCCAGCATTAGGCTCTTCTCCAGTGAGTCCTTCCTTCTCATTAGGTGGCCAAAGTATTTGAGCTTCATCTTCAGGATCTGGCCTTCTAAAGAGCAGTCAGGGTTGATCTCCTCTAGGACTGACCAGTTTGATCACCTTGTAGTCCAAGGGACTCGCAGGAGTCTCTCCAGCACCATAGTTCAAAGGCCTCAATTCTTTGGCGCTCAGCCTTTCTTATGGTCCAACTTTCACAGCCATACATTGCAACTGGGAAAACCATAGCCTTGACTATACGCACTTTTGTTGGCAGGGTGATGTCTCTGCTTTTTAGTATGCTGTCTAGATTTGCCATGGCTTTCCTCCCCAGGAGCAAGCGTCTTTTAATTTCTTGGCTGCAGTCTCCATCAGTCTCCATTGGAGCCCAGGAAAATAAAATCTGTCACTACCTCCATTTCTTCCCCATCTATTTGCCAGGAATTGAGAGGGCTGGATGCCATGATCTTAGTTTTCTTAATGTTGAGTTTCAAGCCAACATTTGCACTCTCCTCCTTCACCCACATCAAGAGGCACTTTAGTTCCTCTTCACTTTCTGCCATTAGATTTATGCCATAATCTATAGATAAGGAGAATCATAGACTCATAGAAATGGTACGTGCTATGTAAGTTTTCAACTGCAAAAATTCAATTAAAGGGTTCCCAACTGATGGCTGCCTAGCTACTGCTTGAAGTCATTCAAAGGTTGTTCGGTATCTTACTCAGTTATAATAGTTCCATTGCTGAAAATCTTCCTACTATTATGGTAGTTTTCTTTGCTTTCAAGTGAAATCAGTCTTCCTGTAATTTAAATATACTATTCCATGTCTTACCGTCATAAGGTCTTGAATATATTGACTTCCTTTTGTGTGACACTCCTTCAAGTGCTAGAAAACTGCTGTCATATCTACCTACATTTTCTCTCTGTTTCTCCAAGTTAAACATAACCAGCTGTCTTCATATAGGAGGAAGTTTCCAGGACCTTCAGTGGAACATATTGCTCATCTACCTATGAAAAACAAATCGGCTAGAGTAAGTTGATTATTCCATGAAGGAGACTGACTAATCTTACATTCTGTTCAGGGCCGCTTTCATTATGAGCACTCTGTTGGTTTCAGCCTAGCAAGATGAAATTGAAGATGGAGAGATATTTGCAAGGTTATCTGCAGGGTATAGTAAAAATATCAAGATAGCAGCTGTGACAGTGTGATTGAAGCATAGTCTGTTTTTTATGTATGCCACGCATGACTCACATAAAAATCAGGCAAAGCCTTGATTAAACCATCATGGGTGCCATTTTGACTGTTTTCACTATACTCTGAAGAAAACCCTGTAAATCTATGTCTCTCTGTTGCCTCCCTTATTCTGCTTTTGACTTTTTTCCACAGTTGGTTACAAAAAGATGGAACAGATGTAGATCAAATGTCTAATTTGATTCCTCTTTAACAAGATTGGACAAGATTGATGGGCATTAGGGAGTTTATGAACTTTCAGTTCCTTAATCTCTCCCATCTCATTTATGTCCTTGTGTCCAATCGGCCAATTTGAACAGTTTTCCAGCTACATAAAAAAATCAGCCACAGAGGTTAGTGAGGAACAAACACTGGCTGTGACATCATAAAAGAAATCTGAAAATCATATGGCTCCTAGCATGCTGTCTCTGACACCCTAAAATTGCATCCTAAGACATCAATGGAATGCGTTTTAAATGAATTACGTTCCATGAGCTAATAAACTTATAAAACCTCCAGCAGTAATGTTTTATTAGTATTTATTATTTATTACAGAAATTATTGTACTTACAAATCATCACACTATTACAGTTCTTCAGAGTCTCTTTCTTCAATACAGCTATGACAATGGTTTTTGATTATTTTAAAATTTCGATTCCATATGCAAAACACAACAAATAAACAATACATAGTGCCCTTGTTCAGAACATGTCAGTATTTGAATAGGGTAGATGGCAAAGTTTCAGTATATAAAATATCAGTAATAGCATCAACAATATTTACAGGCTCAAATAAATTTCTGTGAAAAATTATTAAACAAAAGAAAGAAAACCAGGGATATGCCTGTAGCCTGGCTGCAGTGCTAATACAGTTAAGGGCTCTTAGTCCAATCAAGGCCTATGAAGATGTTCAGGAAAACTGAATGCAAAAAAATGCTTGGCTATTTTGATAGCAAAATAGCAGGTCATTGAAATGAACTACTGATGTAAAGTTTTCTTCATAAAGTCCTCTTGATCAGTGATATAGCATTTTTCTAGGATATTAATTGGCAATTCAAGATGGCAATTCAAAACATTTTTTTCCTCACAATGATTCATAGACATATCTGTGTCACAGATTACTGCAATCTTCCCTTTTCTAATTCTGCAGACTTCTATTGCACATTTCTCAATGTCATCAGTCTTTTTCTGCCTGGCTGATTTTATATCTCCACTTTCAAGTGTTGATAATAAAAAAACAAATGGTTGTGAGTGAGTCTTTGTTGCCCTCCCTGTGCAAAATGCTATTTTAAAGTAAGAGATGGTCTTTAGGCAATCAAAATTCAAATCAAAATGTGGCATCATTAAATTCAACACAACGATACAAAGTTTACATGAGCTTTGTACAAATATTGATAGCAAAAGCATGTTATATTGAGCAGTGCCTATATCCAGGGGATTATATCAAAAGCAAAGATTCCAGCATTGGTGTGGGTGTGAAACAGCAAACATTTTACTTGGCCACAGACACAAAATGTGACTACATTTCTACCCAGGTGTCACAGGAATTAAATAAAAAGAGACCGAATCATTTTGTTGATTAGGATTGGAAATGGTTTTCTGGAAAATGCATACCTTTTTAGTTGGATTTGACACACATGACAGCACTTTAAGTAAATGAGAGCCATTTTAAGGCAACATAATGTAAGGTTTCTGGGCTCATGTTATATCAGCGGTGGGTTGTTCCCGGTTCGGCCCGGTTCGGTGAACCAGTAGTGGTGGCGGTGGGAGGTTCCGCCCACCCGCCCAGGACGCTTCTGCGCATGCGCAGAAGTATCACATGTGTGCGAGCGTGCACGCACAAGCGAACCGGTAGCAATGGGATTTAGAACCCACTACTGTGTTACATGTATGTCTTATGAAAAGCAAGGAGAAAAATGATCTCATGAGAATGAAGATATATAAACATTTAACTTCTATTTGTCGAGACTTTAACCTGGAAAATAACTTATATCACAGTTATTAAAGGTGTTAGTAATAATAAGAAACACAATCATTTTGTAAGCAGTACTCAAAGTGATGTATACATCAGCACAAACTCTTTTCAATCAACAGAATCACTGACACAATTTTTCTTCCCCTATTTATACTGTTTCAATAGTTAGAGATCATGAATTTGATAGCAGCTGAGGCTAGGAACACAGAAATCGCTATGTCTTAAAGACTCTTGTTTTGAATTAATTTTAGATTTTGGATTCGGATTTCTGAATTTCAAAGAACAAACCTTGCTACATATCTTCTCCTCAGGCATTGCCAGCTACTCTCTCATGCTAGCACACTGCTTCTGAGTCTACATATTCAACTAAGAGATTATTATCACCTTGCCCAGGCTACCATGATGCAAGAATGCATTGTGTGGTATGCCCCTCTTAAATATAATGGCATATGTTAGAAAACAGTTAATAAAACCCAAGAGAGCTTGATAATCTTAAGGAAGCAGGGATGCTTCCTGGCTTGCATTGGAAATGTTTAGAAACCTTTGATTCATGGGACTAGGTTTAGACCCAGCAGAAGATATGGGCCAAACCTTTTATGGAGTCAAATTGTTCCTTGCCCTATACATTTCTAAAAGACATTTTTTCTATTTTCATGATAAAGTAGCTAGACTTACAGTTTAGAGCAGCGGTTCTCAACTTGTGGGTCGCGACTCCTTTGGGGGTCGAACAACCCTTTCATAGGGGTCGCCTAAGCGCGTGCTAGCCCGCCATCTTGGTGACTGGCAATGCGCATGCGCGGGGAGGGGGTCGCGGCATTAGGAAGGTTGAGAACTACTGGTTTAGAACCTCACACAGAAAACATTTTTATCTGTAAAAAATCAGGAACAAGCAGAAACATATTCTAAACCCTAATTGCATATACATATAAATGCATATTACATACAATAATTGATAGTAAATGTTTGGCACTCCTGGTAAGAATTTAAGATTAAATTTTGGAAGGAGCAGTTATGTTCATCCACCGGGATCATAGCATAGATAGGTATCTTGGCTCTAGATCTTTCTCCAGTTCTACCATTCATTGATATTGTTACTGTTTTGTTGACTTGTTTATAGTTTATTTATTCCAACTTTTGGTGCAATATCTGAGGCAGCACTGCTAAGCCAATATCTCACTTAAAAGAATTTTAAAGCAATGCAGCCTATAGAAAATATTTGATGTTGCAACAGGATCCTTATTTCTGTCCTAGTTAACAGAATCCACCATTTGCCCTGCTCTTCAAACAGGGCTTTAAAGACAGAAATATAGTCATGTATAATGCAAACAAGGTATGTTGGAATTATTGTAGACCACAACAAGAACATTTAACATAGATATTTAAAAGCATTTCATGAGAAAATATCATTTTAGGTGAAAAGCATATTACATTGTGTATGACTGCAAAAATTGTATAAAATACAGAGCACGTTCCTTCTTTGCTCCCTGGGTATTCCAATTAAATATTTATCACCTGAATGGAGTTTCACACTGATTCTAATTAGGTGCACAGAAAGGGCACAGTGGACAAATTATATAGCCCCTTGTAATAGATAAAGTGAGCAAATGTTAATTGCTTATACTATACAACAAAATATTTTTTTTTATCGTGGCAGTGTTATACGAAGTACAAATAGTATCTTACTGATTTAATGAGAAGAGAGAGAAAGGTGAAAGGTAATGATAAAATGCAAACTACCTTAACATTGTCATATAAATTTAATGCACTGCCTGAGTAAAATAATATAGTTGCTTTTCAATGGTATTTTGGTATATTTCATGAAATTGCCAGTTAATGTTGATCAGATATTGTGACATGTACTTTTCATTTAGTTCCTGTGAATTCGCTATTTAGAAGAAAGCAGGAAGTACCTAGTTATGTCCAGTCAGAGGAGTACAGCATAACAGTTGATGCAATCCTCCAACATATGAATTTTAGTGGGTTTTTTTTTTAACATACTCACTAAATTAAACCTAAAGCTTAAATATTCTCAAATGATTATGAGTGATTTTTCAATATGGGTTTGAAATATTTTGGATACTTTCAAGAAAGAGAATTTAATATTCTATGAATTTGTTTCATACTACAAAAGAAATTTTCTGTCTAGAATCTGATACATGCCTAATAGAAGGATTGTTGGTATTTGTTGAGTGAGATTGATTTTCTTGGGTATTGCAAGGCTGTAGAGCTTAATTATAAGAGAGCATCTTGCTCTCATCAGTTTCCATTCATTTTCTCTCATCAAGGTATTATAAAATTACTTTTTTCAGACAGAATGGCTTGACTATGGAATTTTTTTTAAAAAAAAAAAGCTTCTGACTTTTAAGATTCTGGCATGTGTTGTCTCATATCTGTCTCATTCATCTCTATGAGAATTAAAACTTTACCGTACAATTTCATCAGCAGATGAGCATTCTTAAATTTCGTTTGAATGGAAGAGATTTTATATTATGAAATGTTTTGCTATATTCAATGGGACAAAGTGATTTAGCTGGATTGTAACTTAATTTTAATATAAGAGAGCAAAGTCTTCTGAAAATAGCCCATCAGTCATTAAAAGCAGTGCTCTATCCTGCTATGTAAGGTCTATAAGGAAACCCTTAAAAGCAAATAAAACAAAACATTATACAAAAAAGGATGTGCATGTCAGAACTCCAACAGCAACAAGGGTTGCCCATCCTGTTGTACTTTAAGCTTTTATCCTAAACATATCAGATAATACCTAGGATTGATATACTAGACTGAGTATACATTTTATGCAAATCAAATGATTGCAGTAATTTTTGTACACATGCATATCATACATGTAAATCAAAAGCAAATATTTTACATTATACCATTTAAAACTGTACACAGAAATTATTTTTACCATGGAAACAGCTTTTTAGTGATATGAGTTATTGGCACTTTCAGTAAATATAAATGGGAATTCTTTGTAATGGTTAATTCTGCTGAGGTTGTAGTATGTAGATTTTCAATGTTATTTTAAGGATTGAGGTAAAAATACTCAAATTAGCCTTCTTCCATCTAATTAATAGTCGGATTGTAATTTCTTACCATACTATGAAACACATTAATTTTCTTGAAAGTGTAAAAAGGCCCATTTACAAAAAACATGGAAAATACTCTTCAAAATAAGTATTAGAGAGTAAATATTAAATAGCAGAAGGTATCATTATAAATTGACATTTCTTTCATATTTTTATCTCATAGCGTATCATCATAAACAGAAGCTGTAGTTCAGATTTTTTAAAAATTATTTTTTAGGATAAAAGAGGTAAATTTTTCCTGGTAGTTTGATGGAAATGATTGTAGTAGTAGCAGCAAAGAAAGTGTATATTCATCTTCTGGATCACATTCCATATAGTATACACAAAAGTATATAGCGGGGGCGGGATTCTGCAAACATCCATAAAACAGTGAGTTTGCTGGTATATAAATCCTAATAAGCCCAATCATCTATTTGTGATGGGTATTAAGGAATGGATTAATTGTATTTCTTTTCTTTAATTTGTCTTATAATGTGGTGTCAAAGGGTCAATTACTGGGTGGAGCTAAAACAAGTCATGGGTGGAGCCAGAATCCTCAAACAAGTAAGGATTCCTTTTATGGAATATCTCTCTCTCTCTCTCTTTCTCTCTCTACCCACCCACCCCATTTCTCACATTCTTTTCTCTTTCTGCCCATCTTTTCTTTCTTGTCCAAGCATCCAATGGCAGGGAGTGTACAAGTACTTATTTCCAGAGATCTGAACTGATGTCTTGCAGAAAGCTGTTCTATTTACTTCATATGCTCTAACATGGAGTTGAGCAATCCTTTTCCAGTTGAGGACATATTGCACTTGGATGGTAAGGCAATGGGCAGTTATAAAATGCAGTTGAAATAGAAAGAAATCTATTTTTAACCTTAACTTTAATGACCTGCAGTAGATAATTTTTCAATGAGTTTATGCTGAATATTCCAAAGGACAGTCAAATGGTTCCACCAAATTTTGGTGACAAATTATGCCACTGAACTTTGTTATTGACTGAGGAAGGAAGTCAAATAACTGCATCAAGTTATGACAGCTGCATGCTACCGCTGATTGCCCATCCAGATGTACCTGGTGAGACACCTGCATCAGAGTTTCTTTTAATACAATATAGGCAATAGATCAGATGAAGAATCTGTGGCCATACAGATGTTTCTGAACAGCGGTTCTCGGCATCCTTTATTGCTAACCATGCTAGTTAGTATTACAGTACAGGAGATTATAGCACAGGTATTGGTTCCTCATTCTAGCTATACAACATCAAGTCAATAACCATATTTGCCATGGCCATCTAAGAGTCTCCTCTCTTTTTAATTCACCAGTTATTTGCAACACGACAAAATTGTAGGTATATAATAAAGAAATACATGAGCAGGGAAACTATTCTGTAGTGTTTTAAAATAAATTGGGAAGTAGTCCTATTTATTGCTGAATTGTTAAAAGAACTACTGTATAATGATACATTAAAGACACCATATGCTTTCTACAATCTAATTATAAGAAATAAAGAAATTCAAGCATGCTATCATTTCTTGACCAGAATTTGATCGAACTAGCAATTTTGTTTATAATATTCATAGATCCCTATAGATATAAATTATTGGCATGTAAATGAAATCCAATTATTTAAAGGAACATAAAAGATCAAGAAGACAACAGTCCAATATTTGACAAGTAAAAGAGAAAAAATGCCAACATATTAATGTATAACTTTATGACATTCTTAACTGTACCTATCACAATAACTTAACCTACTTAAATCTTCTGTCTTCATCATTTTTCCATTTTGAGTAGTTGAGATGTTACCAAAACAAACAAACAAAAAAACAACAACCCTCCAGACAGTGGAGACAATGTGTACAAATTGATGCTTGCTGGTAGCCAGTCCCAGACTAATACTTAGCACTTAAACTAACATACCACATAATATTAGAGCATAGAATTTAGAGACCAATTTAAATTTGCTTTCACTTGGATAAGGCTGAAGGTATATATGATGGTGCACAGAAATTGCATAGTTACTGCAGTGTAATACAGCTATGACACAAAATGCCACCAAACTGCAAGGCTGGTAATTTTAAAGAACCAAGAACTTGTTGCTTGAGTACCCAGATTTTTGTCCTCTTTATAAATGGAAAATGTTTTTATTGTGGTTGTGGATGTGGTGTCCGTCTTTTCCATTATTAGTATGGTTTCGTTTCTGTCTCCTGATTTCACACTAAAAACATCTGAAAAGAAACACAAAGAAAACAAATGTTACTTATTTGGCAAACCATGTCAATAAAAAAATAATGATTTTTATGATTCCAATAGTCTCACATCTGAAAATAAGACCTGCAGTATAATCTTCTATTTATGTACTCTCAATAATTTAATTCAATTTATAAGCAGGTTCAGGTCTAAGATTGTTAGTAATTTGATAGTAAATTTTATTGAATCCATAATGTCTTTCTGTTGAATAAATTGGAGTGTGAAATCTGTACATAAATTGTAGAAAAAACCCCCCCCACTCTATCTGTCCTGTGTGTCAGACAAAATAAAATAGAATCTGCCATATATTTTATGTCTGATAGATTAGTTTTTGAAGAATACATATCAATAGTTTAATCATCAGCTTAATAATAATCTAATTAGCTAAAATTAATGGAACAGTCACGTTGGCATTTGACTTTGTAACATATTTGTAATAATGATTTGTAACATTTCAGTAATAATGGGATTTGATTTCACTGAACTCCAATGCAACTGATTGCTGGGCATTTTTACTCAAAAGAATAAAATCAAATAAACATTACCTATTTTAAAAAAAAACCTCCAATTGGGCCATTTTTTTCATTATTGTTACCCTAAACTTTGGTCCTTTAAACTCCCTAATCCATCAAATTGGGTGATCCCAACTATTTTCGTGACATCATGTCATCACCATAGACCATACGTTGTTGTTAATATTATTGTTCTTTCAGTGTTGCATTTAGTAACAAATAGCTCTTTAGCTGATTATTGAACATTAAGATGATAAATGATACGAAAATTAATTTTATGTAAGCTAATTTAAAACAAATGTATTTTCTATCAAAGCTTGCCAATCTCTTTGCTATCAAAACTTGCCTACCCATCCACTTTGGGAATATGACTTTAGCAAGCCATTCATCCCTTTGCCTGAGACAAGTCTTCACATCACTAACTATTGTTTGATATATTGTTAAATCAGGTTTCTATGTATCATGAGAAATTGCCAGAGGTTGTAAGCCCTTTGTTCCACTATAGTCTTAGAGTGAAAGCTCCTCAGTGCTGAAAACATTCAGAAATCATAAAAAAATATTAATACAATGTACATTAATCTAATTAGAAAGGGGACTGAAAAGGGGTGAACACAAAAAGCAAAATGGAAAGAGACAATAAAAGAGGGAATCTAAGAACAGAGGAAAAAGTAAAGGAAAAAAGAGAAGAGTATAAAAGTTTGACCAATGGAAATGAGGTGAGCAGAAGAAATCTAAGACAAACTAGACAGCAGAAAGCAAGTAAATCAAATTGCTCAGAAAATCAAAATAGGGTAAGGGCATGAAAATAAATGAAAGTGGCAGCCTTGGAGATGGTTGGATGATAAAGGAGGCAGGAATGGGAGGGGAACCAGATTCTGTTCTTTTGCCTTGAGAGATGTCTAAATAGACCTATGTTGACAATATATTTACAATGGCTTTGAAAAATGTATGGGAATGAAGAGAGAAAGAACTATATTTTGCCTTTGTGATCTAAACTGAAAGGACTGCTATGGCCCTTTTATGTCCTTAAAGAATAATGTTTCAATTAGCTTTCCTTGGAGATGTTTTTCTCAGCTGCTGCCTTACTTCCATGAAATAGCATTCTCTGAGATCTGAATGGCTCCTCCTAGACTTCCATGAGCCCATTAAAACATGGTTATTCCATCAGGCCTTGGGGTTAGAAACTTGTGAGCTTGTTCTCTCCAATAATGGAAGGTATCTGGGTTGACTCAGAGTATTTGGGTTGATTAATATGATTCATAGTGCCAGTGTTGTTTTGATATTATTTTACTATATAGTTTTAACCTGACTTACAGAATACAGATGTATGCTACCTGGAATTGTTTGCAATTACAACTGACTCAGTAAAGCAAATATTTTAAATTCCTAAAACATCAACAAAAATATGAGGTAGCAAAAATATAGAAAACATCAGTAGAATTAAAACAGAGGTCTTATTGAACAAATAGATTTTAAGTTTATGCTAATATTTAACCTATCCTCTCTGAGTTAGTTGCATAAGCTAATTTTTGTAACTGTGGCACCATAATAAGAGACTAGCAGTAGATCTGATCTGAGCCCTCTAGCAGATACATAAGGGAGAAAGTATTCATATCTTAAACTATGGCTGGCTTTCTATGTCATGACAAACATTGTGAATTTGATTGCTTGATATGAAAGAAGCCAATAGAATTATATGAATATAAATTCCTACTAGATTGTCCAATTTCCCAGTCCAGCATTTTCTCATTAGCGAACCTCAAAGTGAGATGATCTGGAGCACATCACTAAATTCCACTGTTGAGATTACTAGTGCGTGAATTACTGCTACAAGTGCAACTCATCTGATTGCAGTAAAGTTGTGTAAGCCAGTAAAGTTTAAAATGGTAAAATGGTAAACAGTTAATTGCAGGATGGAAACAAGAACTAAAGGTATCCCCCCATGAGACATTGTCTCGCTTGGGGAGAAGGAAGGGTATGGGTATAAGGCTGATAGCAGACAGAAAAACTAGAAATTTCCCCCATGAGGAGGTGACCCATTGAATTCAGTTAAGATGAATCATGGTCTGGAGAGCAAACAGAGAAAAAAAGCAAAGAGAAATAATTTGCATGTCTAGCTCAGAAAGAGGGAGAGAGAATGTTGCATGCAAAGACAGAGTGAACATATTTTCCAAGGAATTCAGTGGTGATATAGAATGGAATTTTAAAAAAATATATAGTGTGGTCATTAAGGAGACTCTTCAGGAATGTGTGGAAGAAAAGAGAACTTATGACTATTCTTTGTGGCTCCTGAAAAACACCTCTATGGCTCCCACTCTGAAGATATCCTGTTTCTCCAAGAACAACAGTCAGCTCCACTTCTACCCAAAATAAAATTGGAACACTCAAGACTTTTTACAGCTTCTCTGACAATTATCACCTAATTATGTCTCCCATAGTAATTAGAGATCATGTCTGGATTTCTACAAGATGTGTCCCTTCCTCATGCCTATCTGAGAAACTAGATTCCAACCTTGTAGCTTTTTTATTGCAACTTCCAGCCACACTAAGGATATACTCTGTTTTCCACATTTCTTTCTGGTATAAGAATGCACTCTTGCTCTTTGTGCACATTGTTCTGTCAACTCCTCCTATTTCAGGGGGAAATGGGGAAAATTTGAGGTAGAGTACATTCTAGACACTCAGAAAGCTTAAATATTAGATTCATTTGAAAGACCATCTGGATACACAATGTTCTTAGGGATGCTTCAAGGAAATACACACATCCTTCTCCTTTGATCATTCCATTTGCATTTTCCTTGCAAACCAAAACTTTTGAACCAGCTGTTCAATGAAGTTTTAGCACTTGTCAGTAGTTTTGGATGCTGTGAAGGGAAGGTGGGGCAAGAGGAAATTACATGAGTGAAGAGAGACACTGTATCACACAAAAAGGAGGACAGCTCTGAAAAGATGGAGATTGCTGCTGAGTGAGGAAGGAAGGAAGGAAGGAAGGAAGGAAGGAAGGAAGGAAGGAAGGAAGGAAGGAAGGAAGGAAGGAAGGAAGGAAAAAAACACAACCCCACTGCCAGGAAATTTAGACATGGTGTACAATTCAGAAATAGTGTAAATCAGCTTAAAGGAAAGAAATAGAGATGAAGGAAAGGAAATAAACTGGAAGCAGGAGAGGAATAATTCAGTACTTCTAGGTACATTGGAAGGGAAAAAGTAGAGGGGGGGGGCGTTTTGTAAGAAATAAGCTGAGAACCAGAGATCGATAATTGCATAAACACTCAACGACTTCTTAGTTTCAAGACCACAGTTAATTAATTTATAGGAAGAGGGTCAAGGAAAAAAACTACAGGTTTATCCTATTTTGGGCAAAACCACTTGCACATTGATACTGGCAATGAGCAATCGACTGGGCAATATTTTATTTATTTATTTATTTATTTATTTTATTAATATCCCTAATATTCAGAGTTTCTCTGAGCTTTTTCATAACATCAACCTTTATTAGGGAAGACAATTGGCTTCTGGGATGTATACATAATAACTATGTAGGAGAACCAGATTGAACCATCCCTGGTTTTTTTTTTTTTTTTAACTATAATGCAGTTCCAGTCATAATTCTTTGCCCTCATAATGGACTTTATTCAAAAGGAAAAAATGGAGGAAATAAATATTTATGAGTGCAAATAATACTAAAAAAAGATGGAGAGTCTTATTATCATAAATTACTTAAATGGACCCAGATCATGTGAAATTAAACCAATTCTCCAACTGTACCAACCTTCCAGATTCTTTGGGGACGTAGCCGGCAGATTGCCATTTAATGTAGGGCTACAAAACTCAAGAATTTTCTGATTATTATTTTTTGCTGTTGTTGTCATCTATTGTTTGCCTGGATTTTGGCAGCTCAGGCCTGATAGCCCTATTTTAATAGATTTTTTTAAAATTCTGAAATATTATTGTGTGAATGGTATCAATAGCTTTGTTATTATTCAAAGTATTTGTATATCATTTCTCATTATAATAAAGTGTTAATGTTTAATTTTTGAGTCAGCAAGTCATGAAATCTTTCAGCGGTCACTCCAATTTCTATTGTTATCTACAACAGAGAGCATCTAGAGACCACCAAATTCTCCCTGGACCATTTCAGCAGTCTTCCCTCCCTCGCAGACCTGTGCTAGCTGTAGGCATCTTTTATGAGAGTTTATATTTTGATTGCATAAACATTAGCACTTACACCAGAACCTTGAAAACAAAGGAAAGGTTTAAAAATAAACCATGTGAATAGGTATTTTTCTGAAAGCACCTGGCCTTTCTTTCCATCACTGTCATGCTGTCAGCTGTGGCAAAGGCACTATTTCTCCATCCTTTTATATCATCCTAGCCTGCCGACTTCAGCTCTCTAGAGCCTGCAGATTAAATAAAGACTTCACAAAGTTAAATCTGTCCTTCTCTTTCACTTGACCATATCCAGGGTTGTAACTTGATTTGCTGCTCTAAATTGGCTAGGATGGGAACTATTAATTCGTTTATTCTTCTGATATTGACTTAAGCAAACATCTAAAGTAAAACTGAATGCTATCCGGAAAAAAAAAAGAGAAGAAAATGTAGGCCTGTTGGCACTTTTAACAGCTTTTCCTTCAGTACTACAACACTGCTTAATGCACTCTATAACAAGCATTAAATAATACATCAGGAAAACCTAGGGAAAGACTCTCAATGTTAGTTTTCTCTTTCACTGTAGTTTCACAGCAATTTCTTTTATGGCCTGCTGGCAATTAAAAGATAGGTTAGATGTGCCAACAGGGCATTTTGTAAATCTCTGTTTAAAAATTAAATACATGTTGTTTGATAAAGTACTCTTATTGTACAAAGCTATCTTTTCATTGGTGAAGCCTAAGCTTAGCAGGATTGCAATGTTTTACTTATCTTCCCTGGGAATTATTCCCAAGACACGTACATAGACACAAAGAAGACAGAAAAGTGCAAAACAGCCTCCTCTTAAATATCAAACCTATTAGGAGCAAATACCTGAGAGAATGTAAGAGTGGTTCTCAGATACTCCCTAGGCTATAGTTATAAATAACTTGAAATGCAATCATGAGCTACAGTATAATGCTGCCCCAATGGAAAGCATGGATTTGTTAGGACTCTGAAAACAAATGGAGGCAACTCTCCCCAACAGAAGAAGAAGAAGACAACTAGAGGGATTTCCACAAGGAGTGAATCGATTTTCGGTTCATTGCACTTTTGCATCTGTTTTTAATCCATATGCTAATTCTATTTATATATTAAACTAATGATCCAAGCAGATCTTCTCCAAATAGGATTTCAATATGCATTTTAATGCTTACTTTTTGTCAAAGTAAATATTTAAAACTGTGTGTTCTTTCCAAGTATTATTGAAAGCAGGCCAGTGAAAGGTAGCCTCAGGGATGAGATGCTTCATGCTGCAGTAGTGATGTTGTATCACAATAGATGCCGCACTACTGTTATTTCATTTTTATCACTTTTGGTATCACGAACCAAAATTGGTTTTACGCCTCCAAACAAAGATCTCTCAAAACAAGGTTTATAACCATTGAATGAACAGTTTTTAACTAGCCCCAACCTATTTCCAAATGATGCATTATCTTGACATCATGACCACTACTAATCATTTTCAAATGTGGCTGGAACAGACAAATGGGAAAAATGAAAGAGTCTGCTTCTTAGAATGAAAGTCGCAATTATAGAACCCTCAAACTGCCATGCCTGTAATATTCATTATACAAGTCTGGTGTCCTAATGAATTCCTTTCTGACAAAGATTTGGTTGAGCTAGTCAATTGATATGTATAGTATGCAATAGTATGTGTGATTAATAAGCATGGTTTATGGGTTTCTTCTGTTAATTGTTGATAACTTTTTGCCTTTAGAATAGAAACAGAACAGACCCAAGGCTCTTTTTCCCTGCCAGTTTATTGTTTTAGCCAACATATGGCAACAGTGAATTAAAAAAGAATCTAATAAACAGATACATATGTCTTGGTATGCATATAGAAGCTAAGGAAAAATAGTAAATGCAGCACAGGTCTGGAAAACTCCAGAAATTTCTGCTCTATATCACTGCATGTTTTCACTTGTACACCCATAAATCTCACTTCCCCATTTCATTGACATTTTGAAAAATATATAAAAGCCCAGACTAACACTAAATTTTCATTGTAAACATACAGATTAATCTCTCATTTTTTATTCATTATTTAACAAATTCATATAATAAATTGATTTTATGTTTATTAACATTCTTTGTTTCAGTTGTTCTTCATGGTGTTTTTCTTATAGTATAAAATTATGAACAGTTGATACATATTTTTGAGCAAATATTGCATGAATCGCTAAGATGGCACTGGGCCAATTTGTTTATTTATTTATAAGACTTATTAGTCTGCCCATTTTATGTGCTACAATTCTGGATGGCTCACAAAATTAAAAACAGAAAAATGCAATAAAAACTCCCGAAAAGCAAACACACTTCCCTAGATCCTCTTTTCATTTTGTCAGTTTCTGGATTTTTCTCATTTTACACCAATGCCTGCAGAAATGGCAGTTCTTGAAGGGCTTCCAAATAAATTATGTTTATATGAAAAATCAAGTTCTGCTCTTTGGATCCTGCTGAAAATTATTCCAATATTTATTTTAAAAACTATAAAAAACCAAAACGCAGACATCCATATAATTCTTCTCAGAGTAGCATAGCTGTGTAATAAAATAGCCTAAAGTAACATTTTAAAACCTATATAAGGATGAAAAATCTGTGATAGAGCTGTTAATGAAGCAAATTATAGAGAAAACACAACATGGCAACTAATCTGACCATGAAAACACAATTGATTACAGAGTTATACTGAGAGAACCATATCAAAAGATTTTGATATGTTTGTACATTTGAGACATGACACTTATCTATCAGAATACTTGTGACATTTTTTGAATGAACCTCAAGAGGTGTTAGCAGCTGGCACATCTTGTCTGATCTCAGAACTAAGCAGGATTTGACTGCTTAGCACTTTAATGTGAGAAAAGAAGAACAAGCAGACAGTGACAAACCACTTCCATATTGTTGCCAAGAAAACTGGAGGGTTATCAGGAATCAAGTTCAACTTGAGGGCATCTCTATCTGTCTAGTAAACAAATAACACCACCAAGATTGTAACAGAATAGAAGGTCCATGGTATAGGACAGTCTATAGGGCTGAAAATGCAGATATCTCTTAGCAACTCCACTTCTCACCCAATCCTATCCCTAACATTTCTGTCTACAAAAAATAATAATAATTGATCATTCAGCAGAGGAGGGTGTATCTGATCTCCGCCAAACTTGTGTTTTTGTGAGATCCATAGGAAGCTGCAAATATGACATCAAGTGAGATTGGTTTAGTTCTGCTTGTATGGGGGACTTTAAAAAGTATAACTATTTCTGAATTTGTTTACTTCTAACAACAAAATGTACATTTGTTTATTATTATTTAGTGTATGGCCTCTACGGTCATGCATTTTATTGCATATAAATGAAAATGGGCATATTATTGCACATAAATGAAAATGTAGCAGGATATAAATATATATACCAGTGAAAATTACATGCCAAAACACATTTTGTATTACAAGAAATGTGTCTTGCAAATATATATATATATATATATATAGTGACTTTTTCAGTTATTTGGCAAGTATCATTACCATCAAAGGCACACACGCATAAATCTATATTCACTTGTGATCAGCATAACAGTGAAAATATTATCTATTTTCAGTCATTATTGGTCCATTCACTCATTATTGGTTTTATGCATGTGTATATATATATAAATATATAAATATAAAATAACAATTCACAAAAAATGTATATTAGAAGAAATGTCACTTAAGTTCCTTAAAAATGTTCATTTAGATTTCTTTAAAAATGCAAACCTATGAAAAAAAGAAATTAAATGAAACTAAAACTGACACACTAATCTATCCTTGTTTGTACTAACTTTAATTATTGTACAGCTTTCAGAAAATTCTTCGTTTTGCCAGCTCCTGAAGCTTTGGTAATAAACTTCCCTGAGTCCACTCCTCCACTGGATTTTATTTATTTATTTATTAAATTTCCATGCCACCCATCTCACTGATACAGCAGTTCTGGGAAGCTAGATACCTCCCAGTTGTAGGGAATTTTGTTCTGTTCAGACATTGCTGCAGTAACCAAAATTATTATTATTATTATTATTATTATTCTTATTATTATTATTATTATTATTATTATTATTATTATTATTATTATTATTATTATTATTATTATTATTATTATTATTATTATTATCAACTCCCAAAGGACTCTGGGCGGCTCACAACACATGAATAAACACCAATAAAAACATAATAAATACAATTTAAAAATATCAAAAAAAACATTTACACCTGCATACATGGGCCAATCCATAGGTTATTGGCCCCAGGCCTGCCGGAAAAGCCAGGTCTTAACGGCTTTACGGAAAGCCAGTAAGGTGGGGGTAGTACGGATCTCGGGGGGGGGGGAAATGAACATAATCAGTAGTCAACAAGGTAGCCTGAGTTGTTTTCAAGGAGTGATGCAAAGAGCTTACAGATTATTTACAGTTTTGTATTTTCTATAGCTATGACATAACACAAACCTGATTTATTTGATACAGAGGCTGTATAATAAATCTCATCTGAGGTGGCATTGTAACAAATGCTGCCAGCATTTTTTAAGGTTTTCACTGATGTATGAGAATAAAGAAATACAATTTTCATATTGTGTGATAAAACTCTATCAGCTCCCCCCCCCTTCCTCCCCAAAGAAGGAGTAAACCCACAGATTTGATTACAATGTCATAAAGAAATAACCATTTTGTCTTGGAACAAATCATTGAAAACCAAGAGGGAGATAATAACATCAAACTTTCATTGTTTTGCGAAAACAAAACAAAATATAATCTGAACTTTAGGTTGTTGAAACCTGTTTCAAAGGTATATGGAAACAAATTATTCTGATAGAGAACAAAACATGATGGTATGTTAGAAATCCATTTTGTTCTTCACACAGCAAGTTGTCCGAAGTACCTGACTTTACATTGAGAAAGCTGATTAGTATTTCATTGCATTTCATTGTAAGTCCTCAACTTACAATTCATTTAGTGTTTTTCAAAATTACAAAACCACTGAAAAAAGTGACTTATGACCAGTCCTTGCACTTATGACCATCACAACATCCCCACAGTCACGTGATCAAAACTGGGTTATGTGATCACCATTTGCGAGCTTCCCAGCCAGCTTCGAACAAGCAAAGTCAATGGGGAAGGTGTATTCACTTAATGTTCGCATGATTCACTTAACAAATGCTTTGATTCACTTAACAACCATAGTAAAAAAGTTAAAATTGGCTGCAACTCACTTAACAACTGCCTTGCTTAGCAACAGAAATTCTGCCCCCAATTGTGGTTGTAAGTCAAGGACTATCTACATATACATGCATTATATTACTGTCAAGGAGAAATTTCTCTTTGTGATTTAGTGCAATGAGCTTGGCATGTAGGACTTGATTGTTACAGTAAATATAGAAGTTCACAGTGTAAGTAGGAAAGAAGATATGAAGACAAGAAGACAAGTAATTAATAATTTTACCTCAAATTAAGTTCTTTTCATGGAGAAGGCAATGATCCTGACCCTAAAAGTACTAATTCACTCTAAAGCATCCATTAAATTTAATGAACACTTAGTGGCATTGGCAATACCTTTAGTAGCTTCTGTGGCTACATAGAAATGTTGCTGCATTTAAAAATTTCTGTCTGTCTAAGCCACTATATTGAAGACATCTGTTAGAGATCATTCTACAGCTAGAAGATGCAATCAAGATGCAATAAAAAAATTTAGTAATAATTTAAAATGCCAAACTGATGACTTCATCGTGATGATTTCATTGGACCCAAACTAAGTTATCTTTTCAGCTAAAACAAAATAATGCTTTTTTTTGGGGTGTGGGCAGAAATGCATTTCTGTATCAATTTTTACTACCTATTATGTAGTACAAAATAGCATGGTTCCCTTCTGTAGGAAATGAACATTATTTTGTTTATTTAACTGAATATGCTGCTGACTTTCTAAGCCTCTCAGCAATTTATACTTTTGTTTTACTTCATGTTCTTTATAGCTTTTATGCAAGTAAAATTACATTTGCAGGAAGAAGAAAGAAACTTCCACTAGTCAACAATGCTTTGCAAGTTTATAAGGCCTTTATGTTAAGATAAAATGTATCTGAAGGACACAAAAAGGGAAAATAAAAATTCTATGTGAACTATCTTCTCTATTACCGAACATCAGTATTGGAACAGTGGTCCCAACGTTTTTGGCACCAGGGATCATTTTTGTGGAAGACAATTTTTCCACGGACCAGGGGCAGGATGGTTTCAGTTTTGCTCACTCGCTCGCTGCTCACCTCCTGCTGAGCGGCCTGGTTCCTACTGGTACCTAGAACTTTTGAATAGGTAGACAGATGCTTATCAAGAGCTCCAAATCTTATCAGGGAGCATTCATGCATTGCTGCTCCTCAGCCATTATCTGAAAATATGCAAGTTTACCTAATTTGTGTGTGATTGTGGTGCCCTTAAGATATGCCCACATTATGCCCACCAGCATTATGTTCTTATCCAGAAAAGGCAAAAAAGACCAAAAGAAAGTCTTAGGGTAGAGAATGGATAGATGGGGAGGAAATAAAGAATTCTCATAGAAAGCCCCTTCATGGTTCACTGCCTTGTCGTGGCGAAGGGGCTTTCGTAGCTCAATGAAGCTATGAGCTATGCCGTGCAGGGCCACCCAAGACGGACAGGTCATAGCAGAGAGCTCTGACAAAACGTGATCCACTGGAGAAGGAAATGGCAGCCCACTCCAGTATCTTTGCCATGAAAACCCCATGGACAGTACCAAAAGGGAAAAAGATATGATGCTGGAAGATGAACCCTTCAGATCAGAAGGTGTCCAATATGCTACTGGGGAAGAGCAGAGGGCTTGTACTAGTAGCGCCAGAAAGAGTGAAGCGACTGGGCCAAAGCCGAAAGGACGCTCAGCTGTGGATGTATCTGGTGGTGAAAGGAAAGTCCGATGCTGTAAAGATCTTTTCTCCATAGGAACCTGGAATGTAAGATCCATGAATCAAGGCAATAGCAATAGCACTTAGACTTATATACCGCTTTATAGTGCTTTACAGCCCTCTCTAAGCAGTTCACAGAGTCAGCCTATTGCCCCCAACAATCTGGGTCCTCATTTTACCCACCTCGGAAGGATGGAAGGCTGAGTCAACCTTGAGCCGGTGAGATTTGAACCGCCGAACTGCAGCTAGCAGTCAGCTGAAGTAGCCTGCAGTACTGCACTC
>QLTV01002140.1:3510906-3523138 GCA_003457575.1 Thermophis baileyi
TGTGGTTATTCGGGTTTTCTCCCGCGTGAAGTTGGAGATGTCATTGCAACGTTTCGACGAAGTCTCATTCGTCATCTTCAGGCTGATTATCAGGCTTGTGTCTTCAGCCTCCTGCTTCTAGGAGCAATGAGGTAACTAGCAATGCTCCTAGAAGCACGAGGCTGAAGAACCAAGCCTGATAATCAGCCTGAAGATGACGAATGAGACTTCTTCGAAATGTTGCAATGACATCTCCAACTTCACGCGGGAGAAAACCCGAATAACCACAGACCTACATACAAATACCCGCGAAAACCTCAAAAAACAAATATATATATATATATACATACATACACACACACATTACTTTCTTTTAAAAAAGATTGTTTCTTTTTAATTGTTGGTATGTGTAACTACCTTATTTGGTCTTAGACCAAATAAATAAATTTGTTTTTGTTGTTAAATCACAACATATCCAATTAAAATATGTGTTTTTTTCTCAGACCTGGCAGCCTGAACTCCTGAAATATAGCACATATTGGAAAATGTCTTGGTGCACTGAGTGCACCATTAGTTCAGTAAAGAATAGTATTAAGGTAAACAATAATAATTTACAAGAATTTTAGAAGAAAGACTAGGAATATTCTATTTACAGAATCAGTATTCTTGTATTCTAAAGAATGATAGAAATGTATCTTAACTCTGGCATATTGGCATAATTGCTTTTCCTGTTATTTGCTTTATAAAAATTGTCTCTTTCCTTCAGTGATTTTGCATGATAGATAACATGCAAAGAGAGTTTTGCCTGTCAACACACTGAGGTAGCAAAGAGAAATATATCAAAGAATGATTTTTTTAAAAAAATATTTAAGCTTCCATCCCTTGCCTTTAAGTATATCTACATTTAGGGGCATTAGGTTCAACTTGGGCCTTGAAGACTAATAAATATATTCTCTTTTTAGAGTTTGAGTGGGATTAAAACCTAGGATTTGCAGACATGTTAATTTTAGTAAGACAAGCAACCTGGATAAGAATGGAGACTTTAGATCAATTTTCTGCAAGCTGACACTCTCCATACATTTTGCTACTGCAGTTGGCAGTTTTGGATTATTCTGGTTTGTTCTGAGATAGGCTTTCTATTCTTTCCTTCTTCCTTTTAAAGAAAATATTGTGTAGGTATGTGTGAGCGAGAAGTTTACCTTCTGACATTAATACATACACCCATCTTTATGACACCTGTAAGTTCTAGTAAAATGTATAATCTCTGTTTGAATGCTATTAGCAAGTGGTGGCTGAAACACTTGCATTTTCAAATTTACACTGGGCTGTGTACATAATTTAAGTGAAGGAATACTCTTGTTTAAGAGGAGTAGAGCTAATATCAATATTACTTAAGGCAGAAATGCAGCTTGGCTTAAACTCTCAGCTAAAAGCCCCATTTATAGTTTCCGAGTCAGAGTTACCTTCAGTCTAAATGACCTTTAGTCTAAACATGTAATGGTATGGCATGATGCAAAATAGAAGTGACTTGAAAAATGTTTTTATAAAGTTATCTGATAAAGAAAAGTTATCTTGGTTTCATAGTACTGCCTTTCCTTTGGATTTGTGAAAGGGCTGTGGTGTGTTTTTCTTCTTCTGGTAAAAACACAGTGAAGATTAATTGCATTCCGTGGGATTCTTCACTAAATGTGTTTGTTCCCATCATTCTGTTTTACTAAAATGACAAGCCTTCTGATAAACATGCAGATTTTGTACAATTCATCAGGAATTTAAACAAACACTGTTGGAAAGTACTAATTCTTTCCTCTTCAGTTCCATGGGTATGCTCCAAAGTAACAGCTTCTAATATGAAAATGCAAGACCATTTGCAAGGGTCTTAAGGCTTAATAAAGTTCTTTAGAGCAACAGTTAGAGACACTTCCTAGAATAAACATACAACCAGAATGCATCTGGGTTTAATGGCCTGAGGTCATATTATTTAAGGACCAAAAACTGCAGTTTATATAATCTGCCTATTTGTTTGTTACAATATGAAGCTGACTAATTTCACAATTATGATTTTAAGCAGGAGGATGGGGTACGGTGAAGGTCAATTGGAATTATGAGGGCTGTTGATTATGAAATCCCTGAAGTATAGGACTTCAATATTATTACTGTTGATTTTCTTTACATCCACAGACTGCTTACATTCATATGCTTCCTCATGTGGTAACCATTTTTTTTTAAAAGTAGTGGGAAACAGAGAGGGAGGGAGAGAGAGAGAGAGAGAGAGAGAGAGAGAGAGAGAGAGAGAGAGAGAGAGAGACTTCTGTGGGAGTAGACTGCTTGTTAAAATTAAAACTTGCATAGCCTGCTCATTTATTTGGATGTTATGGCATTTGAGTACTCTTGGATATAACTGCATATTTTGCCACCAGGTATGACATCTAAAAATCAGACAAATAGAACAGCTTTGTTTCTGGGTAAATTATGCTTTTCCTCTGCTCCTCCAAAATAATAGCCTGTAGGTCACAGTAATAGTGCCAACATTTTTTTCAGTGTTTGGTGTAATATTTGAAAATCATAAGGAATACAGCCTTCTGAAGCTTTATAATTTGCATATAATAACTTTTAAAATTCAGACAGGAATACCATAATTTGGCGTAGTTTCTAGTCAAACAATATCATTCTTCTTTTAGCAAAAGATAGCAGAAACACAATGCAAGGAATAAAAATGCTAATATATGAAATCAATATCTATTAGTGTTTAAATCACATTTGGGCCTTTTAAGAAGCTATTGCTGATTCTGTTTGTACTAGAAATCACTCCAGGGCCTTTTAGGGATTTACTTTTGCCTTCTTAAAGAAAAAAGGTACTAAGAAGCCAATATTCCTATCTCATCTCATCCATTCACTCTCATTTTCTAAAGATAACATAGGCAATAAGCAAAACTCAAGTAACTGCCTTTGAAAGATATAGCAGATAAGCATTTTGTGGCACACAGGTGACTATTGGTATTCCAAATGCATCTCAATGTTGCACCTTCCTGGGATGTCATTGGTAGAGATCTGCTATTGCCTCTTTCTGAATGGAAACGTAAGTATAGTCTGACAGAAGTCCAGAAGTCAAATAAGACTATTTTCCAGACCTTCTAGAAACCAGATGATGATAGTGGGAGAGACTTCCTCCCTTTACTTGGCTAGAGAAAATGAGAAATTATGTTCTCAGTTAGGGTGTTTAAAAGTGCCAGCTCAGTTTCAGCTGAGCTGACCCTACCATCACTTTTTGAGAAAGGTGCAAAACAGCGCTTGACCATAGACAAGTAGTTATTCTCCATTCTGTGCTTTCTTTCATCTCTGCTATATCAGACAATTCCAGATAAAAACCTTGGATCAAAGTTTTATCAACATGTATTTGAATCAGTCAGTAGTCCCAAAGGTGAGTACATTCATAATTTTTAATCGTTCATCAGACTTTGGTAATTCTATATGTCTTTACTGAGACCAAGTCTCATTTGTTTGAAATGGTATAAGGTTTCCTGCTTGAGCAGGGGGTTGGACTAGAAGACCTCCAAGGTCCCTTCCAACTCTGTTATTCTGTTATTATAATGAAGGTTAATTTCTGAATAAAGATGAAAACATTTATAATGTAAACTTATTTTCATAAACCATTTTTATTTTTAATTTGTCATCTATCATATAATGATATAATCTGGAATAAAAGATAATTCTAACAGAATTAATTAAGACAACCAAACAAAACATTTGTACATTTTCCTGGGTAAAAATAATAACACTGTTGTTGAATAAGTTAGAAAAATCTAGGAAATGTGTATTGCTGAATTTCATATTGAACTTTCCATCTGATTTCCTGAGGTTTCTTTTCTTTTTTTAAAAAAACAATCCCATTAACAATGTCTTTAAGAAATATTATCAAATATTATCCAATTAGAACAAAAAGGCCAGTTAATATTGTATACATCAATTTCTGCAATAAACCTCTCATGATTGATTATATATTTTTAATTCTTATAATCTCCATGCATTTAAATTAATCATTACTATGAAAGCATATTAATATGGGGCTCTAGTGACATATCTTTGCTGTTCGGCATGCTTTAAGGAGTCATAAAAATAATTATTAAAACAACCGGAGCTGGCATAAGCATGCTATGATGAAAGGAATTGAATTTCTGTATTGAAAAAAAGAATCCTAGAAAAATGCATATTAACATGTATTAAAAATTACATTTAAGTTGGAAAGTGAAATATGCAGTAAAAGTGAATCCAATTTATTAAAGCTAACCAGGTCCAGATCCAGACATTGCTCACATAGAAAACTTCTCATGGCATCCATCTTATGTAACATTCTCCCACTCCCCCCGGAAGTGAGGTTAGCACCATCTCTGTTAATTTTCCAGAAGTCCCTCAAGACCTGAGGGGCTACCACAGAGAGGAGGGGGTCAAGCTGTTTTCCAAGGCACCAGAAGGCCAGACAAGGAATAATGGATGGAAACTGACCAAGGAGAGATTCAACCTGGAGATAAGGAGAAACTTTCTGACAGTGAGAGCGATCAACCAGTGGAACAGCTTGCCTTCAGAGGTTGTGAGAGCTCCAACACTTGAGACTTTCAAGAGGAGATTGGACTGCCATTTATCTGAAATGGTGTAGGGACTCCTGCTTGAGCGGGGGGTTGGACTAGATGACCTACAAGGTCCCTTCCAACTCTATTATTAATCTAAACCTGTGGAATCCCAAGGGACCAGGAAGATCTCGAGGTGGCTCCATTACTATGATTAACATGTCTTATGCCCTCATGTTTTCTTTATACATATACATGCAATCAGAACAATAGCATAAAGCAGATCATTCTCACATTATCTCTATATGTCCATCCGTCCATCCATCCATCCATCCATCCATCCATCCATCCATCCATCCATCCATCCATCCATCCATCCATCCATCTATCTATCTATTCAAACTTATTGGCCACCCAGCTTACCACAGGATAATTCTGAGCAGCTTACAATATTAAAAAGATAACTATACAAACCTAGAAGATATAAATAAAATATAAAGATTCAAATATATCAAAAGGAGCTCATGCAAATATTTTATAACTATGCTATTTATATCCCGACAGCATGATATTATGGTGAGTGCCTCCCATAATTTTGTCTGACTTTCTTGCTCCCATGTGATCAAAGAGTAGTAACAGTAACAGTATCAGAGTTGGAAGGGACCTTGGAGGTCATCTAGTCCAACCCCCTGCTCACGCAGGAGACCTATACTAGGGATTTGAACCACCGAACTGCCGACCTTTCTGATTGACAAGCTCAGTGTCTTAGCCACTGAGCCACCTAGTCAGGTGATTACTGCGAAAAGATTAGAGACTGGCAAAAGGTGATTCTGCCTTGGCCTATCTCTGGTAGACTCTACCTACTAGTGCATATAAACAGAGTGCCTGTTCCCACCTACCAGATTTTCCAATGGGATATGGTGATGAGGAATCTCTTGTTAGGGAGTTGCTTGCTCTCCACTATGGGACAAAAATAGCCCCTTCCCTTAGAATCTTTTTAAAAACTGTCAAGGTCTATTTTGAAAGACCTTCGGGTTTTGTTATTACTGTTGCTGCTGTGCCAGTAAAATTGTATGGTAGGATTAAATTATTATATTTTAAGTTCTCAGTCTAAACAATCTTGATTGATTGTGTGTTATCAAGTCAGAGTTAACTCCTAGAGACCACATAGATTGATCTTCTCTAGAATCTGTCTGAAATCTGAATCTTCAGATTTTCCAGCAGTGAAACCATTATAATTGTAATGAAGTCCATCCACCTTTCTGTTGGTCATCCTCTTCTTCTCTTTCCTTTCATCTTTCCCAACATTAAAGGGAGCTAGATCTTCATATAATCCCCAAAATATGATAATTTGAATTTGGTTTTGAGTGTCTTGAGTGAGAACTCTGGGTTGATTTGTTTGAGAATCTATTGGTTTTTTTCTTGACTATTATTAGTATTCTCAGAGGTCTTCTCTGTGCAGTGTTTTGATGAGCCAGATGAACAAATTCTACTTTACTTTAACTTACATTAACAGAATTTTGAAAGTTTGAAAGTACATCTCATCCCATTGTTTCCTTCACAGTCCAAGAAGATGGTCACTAGAGATGGTCACTTTTGAGCCTCCATCCACATTGCTGGTGCGAGCTAAGTTGCCTTTATTTGACTGTTCCCTTGGCTGTGTCTCTTTGCCCTGTCTCCCACTCCACAAACCATTACTCTCTAACACCAAATTTCAAAAGCATCAATACTCTTTCTAGCCTGTTTCTTCAAAGTCCAACTTTCACTTCTATAGAGTGTAACAGGGAAACTTAAAAACAAATCTGATACTTGTATGTATAGAAATGTCATGGCATTTGAATTGTTTTCAAAAACTTTTATTGCTGTTCTATCAAACGCTAGTCTATAGCATCTTTAAGTGTCATTTCTTTTTAAGTCCCATTTCATTTCTTCCATTCTGTTATTCTCCATTGTGTTCTTCTCTAGGCTTGCTGTTAGACCGGTTTTTCTTCTCTAGGATTATTGGCATAGATTAGAACCTATATTGATTATATTTTGTCACATTTCTCTAGGTATTTCATCAATTATTGAAGCCTTGGTGAGTACTGGAGTGCTGATGTAACTTCATCTTCTAGAAACTAGAGTAGGGAATATATTCTGAGGAATCTT
This sequence comes from Thermophis baileyi, assembly GCA_003457575.1. Taxonomy (NCBI): domain Eukaryota; kingdom Metazoa; phylum Chordata; class Lepidosauria; order Squamata; family Dipsadidae; genus Thermophis; species Thermophis baileyi. The sequence continues at coordinate 3,517,596 of QLTV01002140.1, forward strand.
GGATGTTGATATCAATACTGTACCGTGTTTCAGTATACTCCTTCCATATTGGTTCTTTTTTAATCAGTTACTATATGTCCATTGGTATCCCTTAACATACCAATTTGAGGGTAAAACCCCCTGCAGGGTTCAGAGATCATTTGGAAGACTTTTCTTGCGTTTCCAATCTACTCCAATTCTTTGATGTCTTTATAGATATTATAATACTGCTTCTTGTCTCTTCTAATAGTTCTCTAAAATTCCTTATTAAATGTCCTTCCTTTGATCTTTGCCTTTCTTGGCTTCATCTTCTCTTCTTTATGGTTTGTTTGTTTGTTTGTTTGTTTGTTTGTTCATTCATTCACTTTGTATAGCTGCCTATCTCAAACAAATGACTCTGGACAGTGAACAATCACAAAATCAAATAAATCAATTTAAAACCTTTTTTCTTCTGAATCAGGCTTGCTCTCTTTCATTTTTGATCCTTGGCAATCTCTTTTTACATGTATCCTTAACAACTGTGATTTCATTCCACAGTCCCTCTGTTTCCCAATAAGTGAGGTTCAGAACTTCAAAGCAATGATGTTCTCTTTGAAAATAGTGGGTATAATGTTCAAAGTTGTACTGTGAAAACAAGTTGGTTTTCTTCTTTCAGTTTAGCATAATTTGGAACTTGCACATTAGCAGTTTGTGATCTGTTGCACAATCATTCCTCACCACATATTTGCTGTTATAACTGAACTCTTCCATCGCCAATAATAAAATTTTCTGTATCCTCCATCTGGCTATGTTCATGTATAGAGGCACCATTTTGATTGTTTGAAGACTTTATTAGCAATGAAAAGAATAACTGGACTGGCAGAAATTGATAAATCTTTCTTCTGTTTCATTTTAGTGTCCTAAGCCATAAAGACTTGAAGTGGTTAATCATCTATCTAAACAAAGTTTATGACAGGATATATTTAATTCTATGATTTATTACAGCATTAATAATGAAAGTTGCTGCTGATACTTCTAATGAATTACAACTGAACATCTCTGACTTGATCATTTTTCTCTGATTTAGAATAAAAATGTGATTTACATTGTCAGTGATTTTTTTCATTACGTATCAAAGCATAATACCACATAGCGCTATCAAATAAATAATATTATATCTATTATTGATATGATGAAATCTACATTAATGGTAAAATTGCAGAAAAATTCTTAAAACCAATTTGCAAGAGTGAATATATGCATATACCCTGTTTCCCCCAAAATAAGACTGATAATAAGCCCAATCGGGCTTTTGAGTGCATGGCAATAAGGCCAAGTGCTTATTTCAGGGTTCAAAAAAATATAAGACAGGGTCTTATTTTCGGGGAAACACGGTACAGGATATACTGATATAGTCATGTGCAGCTGATAATAGTCAGACAACTGATCCTATCAGTATCATGAATCCTTAAATGGAGATGGAGACAACCAATTAATTCAAAATGGCAGTAATGCTATAGTTGAACTCTCAGATCTACATATTGAATTGTATATTAATACAATATTGCTGCTATGAGATTTGTATATGTAGTCTCTCAAAATGTCAAGAATCTTCTGTCATGGTTTAATTAATGGCAGGATATTCCAGGAAGCATCTCAGAGGAACATAGAGAATGTCAATATGCATCTGCCTTCAATGAAGAGTTTGAGGGACTATGGGAAAAAAGTAAACCTTCATGGGGTAAAACAGCAAAAAAGTAAGCCTTCAAGGGGGAAAAACAACAAAAAAAGCATGAAAGATTTGGAGCAGTTACTAATTCTGTACCTCTTTCGTATTTGCTCAGTTACTTGGTTCAAATAGATTTTTTCTCCTGAATTTTTTTTAAAAAAGCTTGAAGATGTGTTTGTCAAGTATCAGGGGATTTGACTCATCTCACCCATCTCAGGGAAGCCTGACAGGTTCTCTTGTTATCTCAGTTTGCTTTTTTCTCTGCAATCTCCATATCTCCACTGAGTATCCCTTGCATGCCTTTGTTATCTAACCAATTGCTTGGCTTTCTGCTTTGAATTTATTTATGTTTATTGCCATATGATTTTTAAAATACATATTCATTATTGTCATCTTAAATTTTGTGTGCTAGAGTTTGTGCTCATGAATTTCTTTGTTTGGATAAGTTTTCCAATTCCAAAAGAAACCTTATTTTGTATAGCTTCCTGGACACTTTTAGGAAAACAAGCTGGCCTCCTCTTAGATATGGTATTATGAAGATATTTGGCCCATTTAACTTTTTTTTGTTCATCTTATAACTTTCTCATTATTAGGAGTTTTTCCTTTTGTAGAAAAATGTGTGATTGTATTAAGACTTCTGGCAATTTCCAATTTGTATGTATGCAGATTCTAATAGTATTATGGTAACTGTATCCTATTAGTTCCACGACATTTATGTCTTGCATTAGATCACAGGTACTACTTAGTATAAAATTAAGGTCATTCTCTACTTAGAATCTGTTCTGAGAATAATTGTTTAGAATATTTAGAAACAAGGTTCTCTTGACACAGCCTAAAAATGAATAGATGCATGGAGATCCACCATTATTACAAAAACCTCTCTTTGCATACCTCTCTGATTTCTTTCACTATCTAAAGATGACCCTCAACATTTTGATCAGGAGATTATAATGTGTCTCTAGATATACATTTTTGTCCAATTTACATTTTTGTCCAGATTTGTCACCATTGGACTTTGATGGAGGAATCTTGTTTTCTATGTTCTTTAGTATGTTAAATGTTATACATTCTGTGATAATGGTGTATTTTCCCCAGTGCACTATTCCTATCTTTTCTTCAAAGTTTAGTTTTAGTGTAATTTATTACAGTTGAATAGAGCAGCACACAGAAATGTCATATAAACATATAATGAAATTCATCATAGTTTAGTGTCCAAGCTTTTGGTATTGTCACATGTGTAAGGGTATTGCCTTGTTATATATCTAGATCTAGGCTCCAAGTATAGGGAAACTCAACTCACAAATGTTCTAACAATTTATTTCCACAACCAATGCAAGCAATAGTTTAACAGTGGATTCTTCAGCTACTTATACTGAATCAGATTTTTCTCAACCCAATCCTCTTCCACATGGAGTGAACTTCATGCTTTATACCTGCCAGCCATGGTGTCTGCATCACGGGGCTGAAGGCTATCAGTTAGCATCAAGTTGGAGCAGAGCAGCTTACATTTGAAAAGAAGCAACAGGAAAAAAATTGACCAGTTTGTACTGTATCTGCTACAGTCCAGAGGGAAAGCTGACAACTTATTTCACACATTTTTGTTTCAATGCTTATGTCAACACAAGGACAATTAAGATGCGACAGTAACACCTTGCAAAAAAGATTAGGAAATTGCTCAGTGGTATGGACCACTCTCCCTTACTCCATACCTAAATATAATTATAGAGAATACCTGGGAAAAAGCTTTAATAAATGGGGCATATTTACAGTTCATTTTTATCTAATCTCCTAGGTGAATCAGCCGGAAGCACACAGACACAGTTGTCTAATCCTACACAAAATTAGTCATTTAATTCCTCACAGAAAATGTAAAACATGAAGGATTATCTAAGTCACAGAACACTGTGGATGAAACTATGATTAAAAAAAACCAATATTCCCTGCTGAATGAGCCTGCTTTATAAAAGGAGCTCTCAGTGCACTTTACAGCAGGCAGTGGAGAAAAGATATGTAGAGATTGATTAATATTTTTAGAGGGTAAAAGGAAGCTGATAGTGTTTCTCATGGGAACACCTCCAAGATGTTGTCCCTGCATTGTTATGACTGCCACTAATAGTTGTGGTACCAGTAGTATATTTTTTTCCCTTGATAGATCACTACAAAGATTGAATGAGAACTTTCTGGCATGTGCTGCTGTGTTAATAGTAAATAATTCAAAAAGTCCCTATGCCACATTTCATGGCAGGTGGGCTTTTGTAGAAGAATTAAATAAACAAATAATGAAATGAGGATACCTGCCTCTTAAGGTGACTTGTTTCCAGAACCACCTGCTCAAAAATGACACCCAGATAATTATTACTAGGACATTTTGTGTAGAATATTGCCTGGGAATAAATTGTTGCTATATGCTGGCCCAATGGGTATATTCTAAGAGGTCTACAGAAAATATATTTCATTATATGAAGCTATAATATTGCCAGAGCAGGTGATATCTCTTTACTGAAAATAATTAATGGTACAAAAGATGTGTTCTGTATATATATATATACGGTGGTTTGTAGGATATTGATCAGTACTCTTTTAAGCAGGTGCATGCTTCATTGTTAACATTATGCATTATGTGCGATAGATTTGTCCCTTTATTTATATCTCAATTGTGATTTTGTCATAGACAAGACATACAGTACATACAGTACATAAAAGGAATCCCGTGTTTCTCTGATAATGGGTATACACTGACTCTGACTTCACTAAACTTTACATTTTCTATGAAATGTATTATACTGTATGTCAAAAATCAAATGATGTTGGATAGAAAATATGCATGAAATATGAACATTATATCCAAAATAACAATAAACTCTAGAAATGGAAATAGTATTTTGAATGATAGACATCATTTTCATGGACAAGACTGTAAGAAATTAAAGCCATTTGCTATGGAGACCTTCTTGGAAAGAAAGCAGCAGAGACTTGCAGCAAAGGCACCTTAGGAAAGGAACTAAGCAGGGGTGGGTTCCTCCCGGTTTGGACCGGTTCTCCCGAACCGGTAGCGGCCCACTGGTGACATCACAATGATGTCACCGGATCGGTCGGTGCCGGTCCGTGGGGGCCGCCATCTTTTTTTTTTTTCATTTTTTTTTGAATTTTTAGTTTTTTTTACTTTTTTTTTCTTCTGAGCATGTGCAGAAGCTGAGTTTCCGGCACTGTGCATGCCGTTGCCATCTTGTTTTCGGCTTTCTTTTCTTTTTTTTTTTGAATTTTTTTTTAAAAAATTTATTTATTTTTTCTTCTGAGCATGTGCAGAAGCCGAGTTTCCGGCACTGTGCATGCGGTCGCCATCTTGTTTTCGGCTTTTTATTATTATTATTATTTATTTTTTTCAGATTTTTTTGGCACTGCGCATGCGCGCGCCCATGAGAATACTGCTTCCTTTCGCCTTTTGGCCCCCCCAATCCAGGGGCCATCCAGGCTGGATCGGGGGGCCCGAAAGGCGAAAGGAAGAAGTATGTTCCCTCCCATACTTGGGTATACCAGGTTATTTAACAGAGAAAAAAACATATATATATCCTTGTCCCTGGAACATGCAGATAGGGAGAAGAATCCTGTGGCTCAGAGGTTTAATCACTTGCCTTGTTAGGCAAGGGGCCCGGGTTCTAATCCCATAAGGGTGTGGCTAGCTGAAGAGAGCTAAATAGCTTGAAATAGATCTATACTAGTCTCCCTTTAATTTTGTAAAAAAATATAACATATAGAAACGGACTGTCATTTGTAATTGACTGTCTGGATGGCCCCTGGAGGGGCCAAAAGGCAAAAAGGAAGCAGAATGCTTTCTCCCATACTTGGGTATACCAGG
>QLTV01002140.1:3534599-3545306 GCA_003457575.1 Thermophis baileyi
GATTGATGCCTCCTGCAGCACCCTGCCGCCCAAAACGGGGCATGGGGGGCCCGCGCGCAGTTCCTTGTGCCTCATTTTCGCCCTCCATGGGCTCCTGCAGCACTCTGCCGGCTGAAAACAGACCGCATGGCCTGTTTCCGGCCCGTTTTTTTGCCTGGTTTAGGCCCGGGTTTTGGCCCATTTTCAGCCAGCAGAGTGCTGGAGGAGGCCATGGAGGGTGAAAACAAGGCGTGGGGCCCCACACGTAGCCTATTTTAGCCACCAGAGGCACCGTGGCCCGGTCCTTTGATATTTCCAGGCTGGCCCCGTGGGCCGGATTTAAGCACCCCGTGGGTCGGATCCGGCCCGCGGGCCTTGAGTTTGACACCCCTGGTTTAGAGAATAGGGGACAAATATGCAAGAACTGTTACTTCAGCAAAGAGGGCTGAAATATTCTTTATATTCTGAAGAGCAAGATAACATTTGGAAGTGACTAAAGAAGACTTCTCCCTGATTCCCTGTGGTATAAAAAGGAAAAGAGATAAAAGTATAGGACTGCTTTATCTGTTTGATTCTGATTTCTGATTTGGTCTAGCTATTGAGTCTGACAACTGGACACAACATATGTATGTATGTTTTTAATGCTTCTTTTTGTTCTTTTCTGGTTAGGAAGTCATAAAGGAAAAGTCTGCTGTATACAAATAATGAAAGCAATCTTATTAATAAACTATTTGCATGGTTTGTACCCACTAATTGAGAAAAAAATAAACAGCATCCTAAAGCACTCAGCAAAATGCTATTAACTGTAAGAAACTATAACAACTGCCTTGAGAGGCATTCTGGTATCCATTACTTCCTTTTATCCAATGAATTTCTTGCTTATTGTAATTAGATTCACCTGAGATTTGTGCAACAGTGTTCTTCAGTAGGAGAGCAAATTCTTATTCTCATATAGTGGATACAGTCAATATATATGGACGACCAAATTAGGTCATCAGGAGACTGAATGCTTCCAATAGTAGCAAACCCATTTTGATCAGCAGGATACCTACAGCCAAACTGATTTCTGCAGATTATTTTCTCTTTGACTGATGCTGAGTCTATCTTGGCTTCAAATGTCATTTCAAGGAAAGGAGGTTATAAGGATCGTATAATTATTTGATTCAGAGGTTGAATACCATTGCTGTGAACTGGAGTTTTAACAGGATTTTATTACTATTTATTACTTTATTTATGTACATGGAAACCAAAATAATTAGAAAATACAAATCAGCTTGTGCTGATTTCATGAACAGAATAGCAAATATTAAATTATTTTTAAAATAATTATTTTGCATAATTAAAAGATAAACAAAAGCAAATGATAAATGATAAAAGAAAAAGTGCTAGAAACAAATATAGATAAAAGAAGGAAAAATAAAAATAAAAGTTAAAGAAGCAGCTTTATGGATATACAATTAGAAAGGTCTTGTGAATGATTAGCTTTATATATGGTAAAGGCAAAAAGGCTATGTTAAGTAGGGTGAATGGAAGAGGCAGACAGTAGTGGCTTCAAAACAACAGCTCTTTATTCTGCAACTATTTACAATCCAGCAAAAGCCCTGTCTGACAGCTAGCCCTTTTATAGGGAGCTGTCAGACAGTCTAGCCAATCAGCAGTCAGTATTTTTCCCTCCAGAATGGAGGACCTGACTGAAGCCTATGTGCTTCAGTCCTAGAATGTAACATCAACGGTAGACAGTCTAAGGTTAAAGTTTGGGGGGTTTGGGGAAGAAACCACAGAGTCAGGTAGTGCATTCCAGGCATTGATCACTCTGTTGCTGAAGTCGTATTTTCTGCAGTCGAGTTTGGAGCGGTTTACATTAAGTTTGTATCTATTGTGTGCTCGTGTATTGTGGTGGGTGAAGCTGAAGTTGCCCCTTTGGCCATTTTTTTTCTTTTTTGGCTTCAGTGAGGCCTGTGTGCATGCGCAGGGTGCAGCGCGGGTTGTGCACATGTGTGGGGGGAGGGAATGTGTGTGGGCACGTGCGCGCGCTAGTCAAGGTTCGCCATCACTGGTCTAGCCAATCAGCAGTCAGTATTTTTCCCTCCAGAATGGAGGACTTGACTGAAGCCTATGTGCTTCAGTCCTAGAATGTAACACCCCTCCCCTCTTAGTTGGGCTAACCCAACGTGTGACGTAGTCACGCAGATAGACGGGGCGTTTAGTTAGTCTTTCAGACCTGCACAGCCCAGTCAGAGCTGGGTAAGTGGTCAGGTCAGTTGAGCTTCTGTTGCTCCCGGCCTCGACCAATGGAAGCATCCGGAACTCGCTCCGGGGCATGGCTGGAGTTCTGAGAACCGGTTCACTTGGAACTCGCCCCCTGGACACAGCGGCATCAGGTAAGTCTTCCGGACTATGTCGGCTTGAGTTATCTATTTCGGGAGCGAGTGTTTGTACTTTTGGTTAGGCATTGGTGCAGAAGTTATTTCTGGTTGCCTAAGAGTGGAGTGGCTGAGTCGGCCTCGGAGTTGGTCAACGTGCCTTCTCCAGCTTCTACCGTCCTCGAGCTCTACTCGGTAAGAGTGAGGGCCGGTGACTTCTGTGACTGTGGCAGGAACCCAGAGAGGACCCCCAGCATAGTTGTGGGCGTATACTTGATCCCCAATGCTAAAGTGTCGGAGCTGACTATGGGAGTCTACTGGGGCCTTGGCAGAGTAGTTAGGGTGTAGCCGATCTAGGTGGGACCGTAGTCGGCGACCCATTAGAAGTTCGGAAGGACTTCTACCAGTGGTGGCGCTAGGCGTAATATGCTGAACTAATAAAAATTTATTGATTCGTGTTTGCCAATCAACTGGGCCCATGCGAGAAAGGGCTTCTTTTGCTGATTTCACCATTCTCTCCACTTGACCATTGCTGGAGGGATGGAATGGTGAGCAAAGGGCGTGTCGGATCGCCTGTTCTGCTAAATAAGTTTCAAATTGTAAGGCCGTGAATTGGGGCCCATTGTCAGAAACCAGGACATCGGGCAGGCCATGCATGGAGAAAAGTCTCCATAGCACCTTGATGACCGCCTCTGCTGTGGTGGTGGTCATGAGGGCTATCTCTAACCACTTCGAGTATGTGTCCATGACTACGAGGAAAATTTGCCCATGAGTAGGGCCAGCGAAGTCAATGTGCACCCTGGACCAGGGTGCCTTCGGCTGTTCCCACTCGTGTGAGGGCGCCTCTGGGGGAGCTGGTCTGGATTCCTGACACGGAGTGCAGGTGGCCACCCATTCAGTAATGTCCCGGTCCATATTAGGCCACCAAACATAGCCTCTGGCCAAGGCTTTCATCCGGACAATCCCTGGATGGCCTACATGCAATGCTTCCAATACTGTACCACACAGTTTCTGTGGAACAACCACTTGGTCCCCCCAAAGAAGGCAACCCCGCAATACTGACAGTTCATTTTGCTTAGTCAAAAACATTTTAAATTCTGCCCCAACAGACCCCTTCAGCCATCCCCTCAACCCCCAGTGCAAGACTTGGGCGATTATTTTGTCCTTGGTAGAATGGTGTGCAACCTCAAGTGAGGTTATCGGGCCAGAGTTCCAACAGTCAATTAGGAGAACAGGTGTCTCAGGTGTGGGGTCTTCCAGTAGCTCCGGCAAAGGACAACGGCTGAGGGCATCAGCATGCCCCAGAGTCTGTCCGGGCCGGTGGGTTAGCCGGTAGCTATAAGCAGCCAGGAAAATGGCCCACCTAGTCATCCTGGGCGACAGAGAGGCAGGTGTTGGGCGGTCGCCTGCGAGGATTCCCAAAAGCGGCTTGTGGTCAGTGATCAAGTCAAATTGTCGCCCATACAAATAATCATGAAAGCACTTGACTCCGGCCACCGCAACCAGCGCTTCTTGGTCCAGTTGACTATAATTTCGCTCCGTGGCAGACAGAGTCCTCAAATAGAAGGCAATGGGCGCCTCGGTGCCATTGGGTAGGTGATGGATGAGGACAGCCCCAACGCCAAAAGTGAAGTGTCGCAGGTCAGCACAAGCGGCAGGGTCTGATTGTACTGGATCAGGAGGCTGTCCGCAGAGAATAGGCATTTGACAGCTGCAAATGCGGCTGACTCAGTCCTCCCCCAGGTCCATTTTGCCTTTTTCCCAAGCAGCTTATGGAGCGGCTCGGCCACTGTAGCCTTCTGTTTGAGGAAAATACTATAGAAGTTAAGGAGCCCGGGGAACGCTTGTAGTTCAGTCTGGTTCCATGGGGTAGGGGCGTCCTGAATTGCTTTAATTTTTGAATTTGTGCAGTGGATCCCAGAGCTGTCAATCATGTACCCTAGGAACTCTACCCTGTCCTAAACAACAATAGCCTGGGGATTAAGGCAGAAGACTTCCTGCCATGGCGCTAGTATTCCATATGGAAATGAAATTCTTTGTTTTCTATTGCTTGGTTAGTTCTGTCTGTTATGGTGCTCCTGAAGTGTTATTTACAAAGATCAGATTTAGAACACCTTTCGAGAACTGTGAAAGAACATCGAATGTAGCTTGTTGGCCATATTTTATGTATGTCTAAAGACCAGCAGCCCAAAATTGTATTACATTGGATACCTCCTGGAGGAAACAGGAAATGAGACTGGCCTCAGAAAACATGGCACCAAACACTTAAGGAAGATCTTAAGATTATTAATGTCCCTTGGGAAGATGCTGAAGATGCTACAAATGATCAAAACCACTGGAAAACACTTGCTGCCCAATGTACTCTGCATATGATTTATTTATTTATTTATTTATTTATTGTATTTCTATGCCGCCCAACTCCCAAAGGACTCTGGGCGGTGATGAAGTGTTATTTAGATATGATGATTAAGTGTTATTTAGATAGATGACTGTCATGCTATTTTCATTATTTAATCCTAATCATTATTTAATCATTAGGATTTAATCCTAATCACACAGAGTTTGCAGTTCTGTATGTATTTACTTGATAACAAGTTGACTAACATCTGAACAGGCACAAATAGGATTGCAACCTGTGTTACAGCTAGTAATCACAGGAGTCAAGTGTTTTATTATTTCACACAATCAGTTGTTGTGCTACAATACCAATTGATCCTTCCAAGTAGATTTTTAAAAAGCCAAGATGAATCAGATCTGAATCAAGTGATGCTGAACTAAGCACTGTTTTGGCTGTGAAGAGATACCAAGAATAATAATTCAACACGTGTTACTGCCCATAAGTTCCCTCCATGCTTTAAAAGAGATCTTTCATGCAGGGCATGTTTTGAGAAGCAGAAGGACTTGCTAATATCAAATGTTCAAATTATCTCTTATCAGAATGTGCACTTTACTAACTGGTAATCTAATGGTCTATATTATGAGATCAAATCAGGGGTGGGTTCCTCCCGGTTCGGACCGGTTCTCCCGAACTGGTAGTGGCCCGCTGGTGATGTCACGATGATGTCACCGAACTGGATCGGTCGGTGCCGGTCCGTGGGGGCCGCCATCTTTTTTTTTGAATTTTTTTGAATTTTTTTTTGATTTTTTTTAATTTTTTTTCCCTTCTGAGCATGCGCAGAAGCCGACTTCCGGCACTGTGCATGCAGTTGCCATCTTTTTTTTGGCCTTTTCCCCCTGGATTTTTTGTTACTGCGCATGCGCATGCGCAAAGCATGCACGCGTAAAGCATGCGTGCGCAAAGCACACGCGCGCCCATGAGGTGCGCCCATGCAGCGCGGGAGGGAGCGAACTGGCAGCGAGGTAAATTGGAACCCACCCCTGGATCAAATAATAGGACAAAATAGAATTTCTCCTCTGTCTCCATGTTTCTGAATGAGTGTGCTGTGACTATTTCTAGCAGTCTGGGGACAGTACCAACAAACCAAGTAAGAGGTTACCCTGATCATTTTCATTCTCCAAAGAGCTCGTGCAGCAAAGAAACTGAGCTGTGAATTAGGCATCTCTTCTCAATTTTTTTTAATCCTCAGAGTGTACATCTAAAACATAGGGAAATAACTGTGCTTATGTAAATTTTCAGATGGTTGTAGAATTACAACCAGATGATGGTTCTTTAGGTCAGGTCAGGACCCAAATACTGATCCAGATTTTAAAAGAGGAGTTTAAGCTGGAAACCTGCACCTGTAGAAAAGAAAACTAATCATAGTTAGCTAATTTTAGTTAAGTGAAAGATAAACATAGATGTGAAAACAATATACGTTTAGTTCAGGGGTGGGTTCTAACTTACCTCGCTGCCGGTTCGCTTCCTCCCACGCTGTGTGGGCGCGCGCGCATGCGCAGTGCTGAAAATCCAGCTTCTGCGCATGCGCAGAAGCAAAAAACAGCTTCTGCGCATGTGCAGAAGCAAAAAACAAGATGGCGGCAGAGCTGGATTGGGGGTGTGTCCAGCCAGCCATCGCTGCTGGTTCGGCGAGTGGGAGAAAATTCCCGCTACTGGTTCTAAAGAACTGGTCCGAATCGGCAGGAACCCACCTCTGATTTAGTTTATGAAGCCAATATGCAGCAACTTTAATTGGTAAGAATTAAAGGTAAAGTTTACTTTTCATACAGTACTACATGCTCTGTTATTGTTAAATACAAATGTTATTTGTATTTAAAATAGAAGTATAACTTAAGTATGCTCCTCCTGCTGTCCCATTATATAGCATTCATAAATCATCATTAAACTACTGCATGTTCTTCTTCATTCACCAGTGTTTCATTATGTAGCTTCTGATTTAAATAAATCCCCCAATTAAGTTAAAATAGGCTATTGTGCCAGGAAAGGTGTCAATTGGCTTTATCTAAAATTAAGAGAGATATGTAAGAGAAAGGAGCAAGAAACTATATTTCAAGAGAGAGCCTAAAATGTGTTTCAATGTATTCTGAAAAAAGAGATGGGAAATCTTTAAGAACTCTGGCAGTTTCTACTGGGCAAAAAAAAATCTACCATATGATTTATTAGTTGTGTGATAATTATTTGGGAACTCTATGTTCTACAGATGCTTGGGAACATCAGTTGGGGAGGACTATTGCAATTTGTGGGTTTCCTAAAAAAGCATAAGACTGATCATTGTGGGAAGAAGGATGTGGGTTATGTGAACATTTCCATGATCCAATTAAAAAGAGCCTATAAAAGAGAATTTTACTCATAATTCCCAAGAACGGGAATACAGAAAATGTGTCATAGGGAAATCACCTAGAGCTAGTAACATGTTTTTGTATCCTTTAAAGCTCTTCTCAGAATGGGTGGGACACATTATTTGGGTTAATTTTTTATTGGAGCAAACTTTACAGATTACCCATTTCACTCCTAACTCTCTCCTACTGCATTGAGAGTGCATCCCTTGACAGTCTATGCAATGTGTTAATTCAGAGTTCACAAATGAGTTGGGAATTGGACTCTGGTTAAATAACCCCTTCCTCTTCTATGCTTTTAGTACCCCACACCCTATATGCTAAGCACTGCAGCATATTTATCCTCCTTTAGAAAAGAAAATGGGAACCAAATTCTTTTCCATAAAATTCAATCAAAATGTTTGAAAAACATTGAATAAAAATGCTTGAGAAAAAAACTAGAGAAAATATTAACCTTCGCATGTTCTGATGCATTGTTTCCTGACACAGAATACTGGATTTCTAGATTTGTCTAATTCCCATGACTGCAAAAAATACAAATCTCCCCCACCCTCCAAAATTATGAACATGATCAGGAACATTGTTTTCAATTATAGAGAGGCCAGGAAGGTATGCATTAACAAAGCATCCAACTACCAATTAGCATTTATCTCTTTTCAAATGTTAAGTTTGACTAACTTGGGAAAGGAGGTGGGGTTACAAAGAAGAAGGCTGACTAAAGGCATATGGGTTCTGTAAACTCAATTTTAATTGGGATGAGACTTTTCTGTGTGTGCTTAACAAACTTTCCTGCTGCAAATCTAGCACTATTGCTAAATAAGTTCAAACCAAAGGTTCCTAGAAACTGAACACAAAATAAACTCTTACCAAGAAGCAGTAATGTTTTCTATTGTAACAAAATTACGTCTTAGAAACTGGCATGCTTTCCCTGAGGAAATTAATTAAATTCCTATCTGAGGAAACAGGTGCAATGTGATATCTAAATGCCAACTTTTCTTCCTTTAACGCAATAGAGTTTTGTCTATAGTACTTCCTAGTATAAATGACAAAAGATGTTTTTGAGAAGTAGCTACAGGTTATCATGGCAGTCTAAATTAATTATCAAACAGATACTACCCTAAGTCTCAACTGAAGAATCAATACCATAAGAAGTGGCAGTGCATCTCATGGAGCAGAGGGGTCACACTGGCATACTGAGGCAATGAGGCATGCCCATCACTGGTCACGCCACTGCTTTCAATGCATTAGTGCTCTGATATCAGCATGGACCTTCGGCAAATTTATAGATAGTCCATGCAATAGTTGTACTGTGTAATGTGCTGAGATGGATTCTTCTTCTGCAATCTTGCTTTTTTTAAAAAAAAAAAAAAAGTGTTGTTAATAGTTGTGACATTGTTTTAATTGCTGGATGTACATTCAGTGAGATGAGCAGCCACATAAATTTGTTAAATGAATGAATGAATAGATAAATAAATAAATAATGCCCTGTTTGCCTCATTTCTTATGGCCTAATCTGAACTGTACATTAATTTGTATCAAATAGCTATGTTATGAGTATTCCTCCAGTTATTTGGGCATAACGTCTTTAAGCTTTTGGTATTAGTTTAATAGGCAGATAAGATTAGGTGGCTAACCTTTACTGAAATTATTGAAGTTAACTATGCAGGAGGGAAGAACCTATCTTCTTAACATGTTAGAAATGTTGACTATGAATTATTGAGTGAAACAGGAGGCTCTCATAACTGAAGTTTCTAAAAGGAGCTTTCCTTTCCATTATGTTTCTTTACCTAATAGAATAATTGCTTAAGGCAAGCTTTTTCAATTTTGTAGTTATCATTACTGCCTATAAATTCTTATTACTCTGTACTAATATCCCTTTAATTTTCATCCCCACCTAATAACTTTTTCCCATGTTGATTTGCTTTGTCCTTTAGCTTTGATAAAATGGGTCACCATTAACAAAAAACTGAAGTCAAGAACTGTTGCCCTTATAATCAAGAAGATTTGGACCTCTTATGCTGCATTATTTGGAAGAAATTAAACCAATTAAATTTGTTCTGGAAGTTATTTTCATACCACTTTGGGTTAGTATAGAGATGTTCTTATATCTACTTAATCAATGAATTGGAATGATGGCATATACAATATTTAGTCATTAATATATAGTTTACATATATGTGAAAATTGGTCTGTTTATATCCTAAAGAACTCAGTTCTCAAGCAATTTATTTTTATTTTTGTGTTTATTTATTTTACTTATTAATTCATCTTGCATAACTACCACCTCACATTTCAGATTCCGGGAAGCTCACATTTCATGCATTTCATCTTATAAGTGCAGAATTACAATAGAAGTCTAACAAAGAAAGAAGATAAGTAGTTTGAAATTTTCACTTAAGAAAGAATGGCACTACTGTATAAAGCAACTTTACCTCTAACCTCTTCATCCAAGGAGTTTAATCAAACATAATAAGGGAATATCCAATTGTATTTCTGTATTAATTTACAGAAAATATACTGAGTGTACCTACAATATGTAATAAGTGTCTAGCTTTAGGAGGTAAAGGAGGCTGCATAAGGCCACGTGGTGGGCTGCATACAGTCTGCCGGACACTTATTGTCCAGACCTGCTGTAGACTATAAAAACATAATCCTTGTATTTTGCAGCATTTATAATATCATAGTAATGGTTTTTTTTTTTTTTTTTTAAATAATCTGCTTATAAATAGAATTCAAATCAGCATGTTGTATAGCTGCCTAAAAATAAAATGCATTTATGGCAACAATTCCAGTTCTCTTTGTGCACAGATAGTTAATATATTGCTGTTTATCACTGTTATTCTTACATTTTTGTAATCTGGAACAAATATGTGACTGAAAGTATTGGTGCTGTTAATACCCGTCTCTTTTTAACACACATATTTCAGTAGAATATATTGCATAGAAAGAGTAGGCCTGGATGCATCTATTTTACCCATTGCTATGTCAAAATATACCAAACTGTACCACTTTGCCACTATAGTTGCCAAAGAAGTTATGTAATGTGAAGCAAATAATTTAAATGACAAGCTACAGAAATGAAGAACTCACCTATTGACAAGAATACTTTACCATTATCTCACATCAAATATTTTATCAAAAACAAGCTGCATGTGGTACAGAAAATCCATCTGTTAAACTACTGAAGTTCGCAGATGACACAACAGTGATCGGCCTCATTCGAGACAATGATGAATCCGCATACAGACGGGAGGTTGAACAACTAACCTTGTGGTGCGACCGGAACAACCTGAAACAGAATACACTCAAAATCGTAGAAATGGTGGTAGACTTTAGGAGAAACCTGCCCATACTACCACCTCTTACAATCTAGACAACACAGTATCAACAGTAGAGACCTTCAAATTTCTAGGTTCTACCATATCGCAAGATCTAAAATGGACACCTAACATCAAAAACGTCATCAAAAAAGCACCACAAAAGAATGTTCTTTCTGCGCCAACTCAGAAAGCTCAAACTGCCCAAGGAGCTGCTGATACAGTTCTACAGAGGAATTACTGAGTCTGTCATCTGCACCTCTATAACTGTCTGGTTTGGTTCTGCAACCCAACAAGACAGACACAGACTTCAG
>QLTV01002140.1:3556655-3570110 GCA_003457575.1 Thermophis baileyi
ACAGAGAAAGAAATAAAGAAAGAAAGAGAGAGAAGGAAAGAGGAAGGGAGAGAGAGAAGAGAGAGAGAGAGAGAGAGAGAGAGAGATTTCCCACAGAAAAGAAAACACTGGGAGCCACAAAACCTGGATAGGCGTGGCTGGGACGGGTCATGTGACTGGGTGGGAGTGATGTTGAGTTGGCCACGCCCACCCAGGCTTTGTGGCTCCCAATGTTTTCTTTTCTGTGGGAAACGGGTCCAAGTGGCTCTTTGAGTGTTTAAGGTTGCAGACCCCTGGTGTAGGGTCTCCTGCTTGAGCACGGGGGGGGGGGGGGTTGGACTAGATGACCTACAAGGTCCCTTCCAACTCTGTTACTCTGTTACTCTGTGTAGTCTTACCTATATAATATAGGTAATATCTGAACAGAACAGGGCAATATAAGAAACATTTGATTAATTTCATTGGTATCATCCATAATTTGCAACAATTGGGTCATCCTTTTTTAAATTATCTCTTTTATCCAAGAGGACCATTTCATTTCATTGTAGTCTTTTAAATTATTATAACAAATGAAATGTTATTGAAAAAAATCATTTTTACTACAGCGATTTCACTTGCATCAAGCTTACACTTGCATCATAACAATTTGCTGTAGCAACCAGTTCTTTATGACATTGCTCTTATTTGAGAACTTTGGCAGCTTTAGAAATATTATGAGCCAATGTTGCTGACTCCAGAATCTGATATGTTGCTGTTGTCAGTTAGAAATAATTGAAAACATGCAATCTCTTGGAGTGAAGGTTAGAAGAAGAAATAGAGGACATCTGAAATATATTGATGATTCTGATGTTGGGTGGCAGGTTCTATGAAAAATTATTTGGAATTGAGTTTTCAGTCATTTAAAGTATTTGTTTTGATTTGTGCTACATTCTGTCCCTCATTAAGAACTCCTAACAAACATCATTTAAAAATTCAGATGCAATTAAAAGAGAGCGTAACAATAAAAGCAATCAAAATATCAGTTAAATCTTCCTAGGTATGTTAATCTGGGAGCAGGATATCATCTCCCCATTTAAACTTTCCAGTTTAAGTTTTCTCATTGATCTAAACACAACATAATAAATCAATTGACTGTAAAAAGTTAAAAAACTTGATATGCATCTCAGTATGCTCATCTTTTATCTGCTTTGCATGCATTATTTTTCCAAAAGGAACATTTTATGTGCTGATCAAACTATACATCTCTATCTATAGCCTAAAGTGAGATCAGTGCAAGAATCCAATTTTGAATTTCAGAAAGGCAGTAAAACCAGCTGCACAGCTTGAAAACATTAAAAACATCAACTAACATTGAGTTAGTTTCAGAAGGGACAACAATAAAGTTTGGTCTGCTCTTAGTGATATTTTCACACAGCTAAAGCTGGTGAGCTATTCAGTGCTCTCCAATTAATACTTGCTTGATTGTAGCCACACAAACAAAAACAAAATTCAGAACATTCTGAAGACAGTAAAACATTTGTATTTGAAACACTAAAAAATACATTGTTCAGACTGGGCTACACATTACAATAAAAGCTGCTATACAGTATTCTGGCATACCTGATTACTACATAAAAGTCAAATATTATCCAGATTTTTTTTAACGAAAATAACATATGTGACTCCTTATATATAACAAAGGTAGAATACTGTGTAACTGAGTTGAGCACCTGAAATAACATTTAAAATTTGTATCACAGTAGCATTATAGCCTAGACAGGCTAGAAATGTATTAAAATAGAAACTTGTTTGAGCAATGCAAAAGATCAATTAAATTACACAACTACAAACTTTTATATTCTGGTGTGTATACATAAAACCATTTTCATATTCTAGTTTGTACACTATTGTGCATCCTACTGTATTCATGTAAAGGAATTTAGTGTGACCTTGGAGATAGGGAAGGTATCAGCAGGCTACTAAGGGGGAACTTTCAGAAAAAAATTATATAATTTACAAAGAGAGCATGAAAAAAAATCCATATATTTCCCCTTCCCCTTTTATTTTAGTATAAGATGGGATAAAAATCTTTTGGAGTCTGTCAACATAGAAGTCAGCTATACATTCAGAATGCAGGACAGGTCAAAAAATATGTAAGGCAGGGATTCCAGGAATAATCTTTATTGTAGTAAAGTAGAATAACGGAATCTTGAAAATCTGTTATTTCATCTTTCACACACACACACACACACACACACACACACACACGGAAAAAACTAGAGCAAAGATATCAATTTGGTAGAATATATGAAAATGGTTAAATAAATGTTAAGATGTGCAAATGCTGGTGGCAAAGTGATTGACGTTATATATCTGGTGAAGAATGAACGTTTGTCAAGAGAAGTGTAAATGACTGTGCATAAGAGCAGACTTATCTCACTTTTTCACTTGAATCTATCAGGAGAAACAAAAACAAATTGAATGTAGTGGAAATTAAGTACTTAAGTGTGTATAATAATGTATGGAAAGGGTAAGAATTAATGGATGAATATGGATTGAATACAAAATGCAATCAATATGAAAGACAAGGTTGAGATGCTTGGGCATATAGTGACAATGAAAAAAGATTGGATTGCAAAATAGACACATAATTGTGAATGGGTTGACAAAAAGGGAGGGCAAGTAGACTTGTTAGCTGGATGGGACATGAGATATTTAGAAAGAGAGAGTTGAGAAGTTTAAGAAAAAATCAGTGCATAAAATGGTGTATTCATGTGATGGAAGAAAGGATAGTTTTAAAAGGCAGAAATTTAATGAAAAAGTATAGTGAATAAACTATTTTGTTTCTTTTTCTTTTTCATATCTCATGCGTTTAATTTCTCTGGCTATTTTTTATTCCTTTTCTGCATTCTGTATTATGTCACTTATTCAGAAGGGAATAGTATGATACAGTATTTCTCAACTTCAGCAACTTTTAAGATGTGTGGACTTCAACTCCCAAAATTCATCCAGCATGTTGAGAACTGAGGTTAAGAATCTCTGGTGTGATAGATATTTGTGTATGTGTGTTATCATTAATATTATGTGATGAAATGTTCTAACAATATAGCCAAGCAAAAACCGCATCATATATTTGATACAGCACGACCAGTTTATGCTTGTTACATTTGAACAAAAATAATATGCAGAAATACTTATCCTCAAATTCTAAGTAGATACTATTTGGGGAAGTACTATAATCAGTTAAACTTCTTCCTAGGTGAATGTATTTAAATGGGAGATGCCAGGCTGAATATAAAGAAATTCTAATGTGCTTTTCCTTAAAAGGCTCATGCAGTACTTCAGACTAAGAAATCAATCTTTATTAATATCAATGTCAAAATGAAATTTTAGAAGCAAGGTAGGAATGTCTTTCTGGCACATACTGTATGTTAGCATTTTTTGGGGGCCTCACATTACTTCAGACCTTAGCAAGCACTCAGATAATGAGGGTATTTAAAGGCATTAATACAGACAAATTTCTCTAATTTCTGCTCAGAATAAATCTCCTTAAGTGTCTATGTCTGAACATTTCAGCAGAGTAATGTTCTTGCATCTTGAGACTTTAATGGGAAAATGTTAAAATACTCACAGTGTAACATCCTCTGTTATTGAATACAATTTACAATAGTACAAGCTCAACAGGAAATTATTTTTTACAAGAGCAGTAAGAATGTTATAAAGAAATGACTAGGGTAAAATTGAAATTAACCAAGTACAATTGCATGCATAATGGAAAGTTCTACGTATGTGATTCTGAGCTGTGGGGCTTTGTTGTCATATACAGTAAATGCCTTTAGGGGTCTTACATTCTTTTTTTTTCTCCTCAAGTTTTTTATTTTATATTATTTATACATATCAATGCGTGAATAGTGTGATACCTGGGTATCATACATTTTAATACAAATAGACATAATATTACATAATATTATTACTCATAGTTATTACATTTCATTTTCATTGTTTCATGTTGTTTAAACATACCTAATACTACCACCCTTCAATTTCTAAACCTCCTTATTATTATTACATTTGAATTATTATTATATTTGAAAGAGGGGTCACAGAGGCCATCTATATTAAAATTGAACTGCCCTCTCTCAACAGAAGGGGAGGGATATGACACTATGTATCCCCTGTCTACAACACAGTTCTTTCAGAAGTCCCAAGAAAGTTCCACACCCATTTGCACTATGATTCAGGTGACCCTGAGGATACAGATAAACCCCCAAGTGGCCTCAATGACTGACAAAGAGCTAACAACTGACCTTTAGAGTGCTAACAACCAGATGACTACTAAGGAATATAAATCATTCCATTCCCCACCATTCAACCAAAACTGAAGAAGCTTCTTGAATGAGAAGCAAAATGTCTTCAAGGAAAAAAGCCAAGAAAGTCCAGTTGTCTTTTGAAAAGTACCTTTGGGTCAACCATGATTTGGATCTGAATCTCCATAGACAGAAGGTACAAAGTTCAAAACTTGAAAAGAGCTGTGACATATCACACTATATAATCTAGTATTTAGTTCTTAGAGCCGTCAACTAGATGTCTCTGAAGATAAATAAAATAATGGCCTTCTATATTTATTTAAGGAAGGCCTGGAGGAACGTTGTCCATGGGGTCACGATAGGTCGGACACGACTTTGCAAATAACAACAAGTATTTATTTATTTCATTAAGTTTATATGCGGCCTATCTCACTCCGCAAGTGACTCTTACAATTAAATATATGATATATAAAATATGTATTTCAAATATATATGCAATTAGCACTGACAGCTATTATTAGACTTATTCTTCATGAATATGTCTGAACCTTTTAAAAAGCTATCAATATACAAGCCCCAGAATTATGAAAGAAAATTATGAAAAAAAATCCATTTTATTTTCTTCTTACCATGCATGTTTGTACATAATTACTTTACTCCATGCTTGAGGATTGAGCACTAGCACTCAGCACTTAGATTTATATACCACTTCACAGTGCTTTATAGCCATTCCTAAGCAGTTTAGAGTCAGCATATTGCCCCCAACAATCTGGGTCCTCATTTTACCAACCTTGGAAGGATGGAAGGCTGAGTCAACCTTAAATCGGTGTGACTTGAATACTGCATTCTAACCACTGTGCCACCACAAGTCTTATAGTTATCTCCTCTAGAAAAAGAATGCATTTCCTAACTTTATAGAACATGGAATTATGCACATGAAAAAGTGGAGCCAATGGCAATAGATTCTTTACACCCACTCATTATTGGCCGCAGTCTGAAACAATTGAATAATCTATCCTAGGCATATTATCTTCTAATTTAAATCAGTAGACTTCCAAATAAACAGACAAAGTATTAACCTGCAAGGCTACTATGAATGTTTGCACATTCTCTCTCAATTATCTAACAGAATTATTCAGAAGTATAACTATGCTCCATTGATCTAAACCCAAACTTTAAAAAATATATATAGAGAGAGAAAGAAACATGGTAGTATGTTCAATTAGTTTTTACAGAACTGTGGGAGGATTTTAAAATTGATGATTTCATATTTAACAAAATGCAGAGAATTTGCACTTGGTTAGTCAATAGTGTAGTACTTTACATAAATGCTTTACAAATGGTGACAGTAATTACAATTCCAGCAAATGGTTATTATCTGCCTTTTCTAAATTTTCAAGGCTAAGTACAAATTTCATGCATAGTGAATACATTTGCATTAGTTCAATTCATTCTCCTTTTCCCCTCTAAAATGGCTTTATAAGGTAAGAATAATATCAATTCCAAATTACTATTCCAGTGTTATCTGTATTCATTTATCACAAACGGTATTCTAAAGAAAGCAAATCTGCACTGTAACTTTGTTCAGTGTTTGCATAATCCCTTAGAGAAATTTATTTTACCAAGTTGTTATTTGCACAGTTTTTACAGAGCGTCCTGTGAAATAATATTTGCATTTTGTATATGTGTGTATTCATTCATATACATTTTAAGATTTTATCTCCCCATGCAAACACCATTTTCTGGCATTAGTTAATAGAATTAATTTGGTCACAGTTTAGGTGACATTATTAAGATGCAGTGCATTAAATCTTACTGATACTATAATTCATGCATGAATTCAGATGACTAATCTTTAGTATCTAACTGTATATGTATATAGTTGGTGTCTTCAGGGTCTAAGAATTGTGAGGCTCCCATTAGTTCTCTTCTGGAAGCCGACTGCACAAAAACTTCCAAAAAACATGTAAACTATTGAGAGGCCTTCATTAAAAGGGGCTATTTGCAGGGATCCCAATTTTTTTGTTTCAAAGTCCACAAAAACACCCATGGCACAGTGACCCTCAGAAAGTGATCATCGTATGGATCATCTGCTTGCAAACTGGCTGCAATGGTAGAAGTTGTTAGTCATAAAACAATCTAGGAGAAGTTATACTGTCCTCAGTGTTAGCCCTCCATATCATATCCTACAATGTAGTTTTGTCATTTGGGAGGAGGAACAGATGTCTAAATTTACAAATAAACCATAGCTTTGAAGTGTTATTTGAACTTTGAATAGTTTTATATTTGAGAGAATACTATAGGGCCCAGCCCAAAAGGGTGATGCTCAATAATAGACATATAGACAATACTACACACATAGATAATACTAGACATTTAAGGCCCAGTATCACTCTCGGAAACAAAGATGACTGTATTTTGCTTTGTACAATGCCTACTTATCAATTAAAAAAAAAAAACTAAAAGATACTAAACAACCTTACTAGCTACTTGGTTCACTCCCCTGCTATCTACCCCTCCTAGAAAATTATTGGGAAAAAGAATATTTTAAAGTTGGCTGAGATTTGAGGAAGTGATCCCAGTGTTCACTCCTACCAATACTTTACCTTGGCATAAAAAAAAATCCATCATGGATTTGAATAGGAGCAAAAAAATATTATCTGGTCAGTATCTCAAACACTGAAAAGCTACAATAGAGCTTTACTAGGAATCTTTCATTCAGTCTCTAGAGTTTGCTGGAAGAATTATATATTTGGGAAACAGACATCCAATCCTGTCGGCCTCCCCCTCCCCTCTATAGATACACTTTGAATAGAGAACTGTGATTAAAGAATAAGAATACTAACAGCAGCAGCATTCAAATATACAGATTTCAGAGATTTTAGAGATACATGTTTTAAAAAGTTTACAAAAGGAAGAGTTCCTTTAAAAACTCTATATGTTGTATAGAGCTTTATTTTTTAACTGACAACAGAGGTAGATTTTCCAACATTTGTTAAAATCACATATAAATAAGTGGAACAGAATTATACCTAAAAACTTGCTGCACTGACAAGAGGCTGTATTTAAACTGTTATACATAACAATGCATTATATTCTACAGTACAACTGGTAGTGTCAGAACAGGGGTCAATTCCTCACCGGACAAGCATGAATATATAGACGGACGATATTTTATCTAAGCCATGTGAGTTGCTCCTTCCTCATTTGCATGAGTACTGTAAAAAAATCACTGGTTTGGTAGTACATTATAGAGTTTGCTCTTCCCACATTTGATGTCTTTTTTTATGATGACCTGTCAAGTTGTCCAGTTTTTCTGACATTGCCCAAGCTGTGGTAGCAGAATGGTTTCTTGATTATATCATTGTTATATAGCTAACAACTCTTTGTTTAAACCAAAGCACAAAGCAAATGTGTTTGCAGAGCATATCATTGTGATTTAACTATTAAATTCAGAGAGGTTGACCAAGATAGTAAAAGATGTAAAAACCAAGTGTTAGGTTGAAAAAAAATAAAGGAACTGGGTACAGAAGACCAAGGGGGAAAATGATAGCAGCCTTCAGATATCCAAAGGATTGTCACACAGAGAAGGGGCTGGACTTTTTGTCTATCATTTTGAATGTTACATGTCCCAAGTTTTTTTAAAAGTAGAATTTTTGTATTTGACCTTCATTTGAAACAGTGAGGTAAGGGCTAGATGCAATCAGATATTTGCAAAACACATTCAGTTTTCTGCCTGTGTGTTCAGATCAATTCTTAATTGGAAACCACATGATCAAAACACTTGGCTTAATTTTTGTTTCTTCTCTCATCCTCTCCTTTCATACAGTATCAACACTCGCAAGGAGCAGTTGTGGAGAATTTTAAAAATTGCACATACACCCTGGTGGTATTTGTATTATTACAATGAAAGTATATTCCCAGTATTATTGCAGATATGTTCCTTTCTATCTTGAATCATTATTCTGTGCAGGGTTTTAAAATATACTTTATAATATGGCTATTGTTACTTTTGTAAACTACATTGGGAAGGTTGCTGAAGGATAGAATATCTATTTTAAAAAGCAAACAAGATTATGTGAAAAAATTGTGATGAAACCATACATAATCCCACTGACATTTAATATTGTGTGTGTGTGTGTGTGTGTGTGTGTGTGTGTATTGTGCTCATATTAGAGAAAGAGGAATTATATGTAATTGAATCAATTAGCTGCACACATCACATTTCCTGAGTTTATGTTAGAAATTATCTTATTAATCAGAAGTAATTGAGGAAGAATGGAAATCAGGGAAAGGCAGATTTATGTAACAATAATAAAAAGAAATGCAAAATATGCTAATTTCTAAGACTAATAATATATTGGGAGATCCAACGTATTATCCCTGGTACACCTGAAGCCCATTCAGGGATTTGCCAAAATGGACAGCGAGTACACAGTTGGAAATAACTGGATTTATCTATGTAACCACAACCAAACTTTTTTCTAACTGGCAGTAAGTGGATCTGGATTATTCAAGCTCTTCATCAGAGAGAATTTGTTTTTGGAATTTCTTTCAAAGAAATTCAGTGCAATGTAAATAATGCTTTGGTGCAAAATGGACTGAAATGTTATTTTAAAGAATGGCCATTTTTAATAACTAAAGAGAAATAATTAAATGAACAATTATTATAGTTACATTTTGTCTCTATCCATTCCTGGGTTGGGAAGCCTTGTTCACAATCAACCATGCCTTAGTTAATCCTGCTTGGACTACTGCCATGTGCTATAACATGGGACTGTCCTTAGAAAGCACTGGAAGCTCAAGCTAGTACAACTTGTGAGGTTTTTCTGGTGATGATAGGTGTATTCTGATATACTCATGTAACTCTCTCTGTCAAGAATGGCCTTGGTTGGTAGGAGGCTTTCCAGTGCTAATCATGGTGCTGGTTATTAGGATTAAAGTCTTACATGATTCCAGACTGTGTTACTTACAGGACAACCTTCTTCTGTATTCATCTGCCCCTCTGATCAAGTTGACAGGGTCAACTCACTATGGGATCCCATCCACATGAAAATGCCACTTAATATATATGTTGAAGAGAATTACAATGCATAGGGAAGTAATAGAAAAACATCTTCTGGAATAGCTCTAATTCTTCCTTCCTGAGTTTAAGGAAAACAGTTAAGTTCTGGCTGTTCTATTTAAAAAACAACAACAACCAAAAGTATACATATAAACTGGGTGAAACCAGGCTTAATAGCAGTGACTGTGAGAGGGATCTTGGAGTCCTAGTGGACAACCAGCTAAACATGAGCCAGCAGTGTGCAGCGGCAGTCAAAAAAGCCAATGCAACCCTAAATTGCATTAACAGAGAGATACAATCTAGATCAAGTGAGGTACTAATACCACTCTATAAAGCCTTAGTTAGACCGCACCTGGAGTATTGCATCCAGTTTTGGTCACCACACTATAAAAAAGATATTGAGACTCTAGAAAAAGTGCAGAGGACAGCAACCAGGATGATTAGGGGACTGGAACAGACAAGGAATAATGGATGGAAACTGATCAAGGAGAGATTCAACTTAGAAATAAGGAGCAACTTACTGACAGTGAGAACAATCAACCAGTGGAACAGCTTGCCTTCGGAAGTTGTGGGAGCTCCATCACTTGAGACTTTCAAGAAGAGATTGGACTGCCATTTGTCAGAAATGGTGTAGGGTCTCCTGCTTGAGCAGGGGGTTGAACTAGATGACCTACAAGGTCCCTTCCAACTCTGTTAATCTAATCTAATCCGGGAGCAATGTACACTGTGATCATTGTCTGAAACTGGCAGACAATGATTTTGTAGATTTTGATACCGGTAGTTTTGATATTGCTGGTGATTTTGTTTAGATTACATATAGGTTACTTCTTCTTTTTGAGGGGGTTATTTTTAATCTTTGAAATGATTAACTACCCAGAGCCTTTCAAATGAGTGGCATAAAAACACATTCATAAACAAAGCTTATGATTTTGTTACTTAAAATTTATTGTTTTATGATGGCATCTACAAAAATCTCAAATATAAACTTAAAACAAAAGTTCTACCTGGAAAGAAAAACTGCATGAAAGGTTGACAGTTTGTCCCTGACCTCTACAGTTCTCGCCTTCAAATACATGCTATATATCTTTATTTTTTAAAATGAAATATACAGGTGACCATATCATTCTAAGTATCACAGCTAAGCATACAGTATTTGCTTGTTTCCCCCCCCCCCCTTAAAATCTGCCTTGATCAAGAAAAATGTGTTATGTTCTCAGGAAGCACAGTATCAGGAAGTGGAAATTTATTTACCTGAAATGAAAAACGGATTGCAGACTTCAGGGATATATCAGTTTGGAAGATGAACAAACTGTAGACTTGACACTGGGCACTTGGGTATAGGAAAAAAAGATTTATCTTCAGTTTCAAAATGTAATTCAATCAAACTATCTTAGTTGCAAGGTTTTTGTTTTTTTTTTAAAAAGGTTCCTGCATTATTCTCCCAAGATTTCAGCCAATAGGAGTAACTCAAAAAACAGCAATAAAACAGTTCAGGGGCCTGGGGCAAATCCACAGTGAAAACAAGCCAACATTACAGGTCTCTACTCGTGGTGAATTTAAAAGAAATGCACTGGAAACTCATAGAGTTAAGCATATGGATCTGGATGAATGCCACAGTCAAATCTCAACTCATGGTGAAGAGAAATTTAGTGAACTGCTGCAAATTTATTGGTTTTAACATTCACTCAGAAGCTTCTTTTTTTCTTTATTTGTCCCAAAATAGCTTGAATCTCAAAATCTCGACTGTTCTTTTTTTAAGAATGTTATGTAAAATAACCTCTAATAAAAGCTTTACTTATATCCCAAACCATTCTTAAACCAGTGCATCTACCTCCATTATTTTCAAAAAAATATTTTAATTTGTTTTTAAACCCTTCACTGTTTCTTCATTCAGTCTCCATCTTAAAAAAAAAGTATTTTCATTTATAAATAAACTCAAAGGATTATGATCCAAAAATGTCTTTCAGAAAAGTAGTCTCTCTTGTGGGCAAATTATATCTTCTTTTAATTTTTTTTGGAAATAATGATTTCCCCCCCTCTTTTGAGGAGAACTTGCTTTGGTCTAGTGGTTAAGGCAGCAGAATACAAACCAAGAGACTATGAGTTCTATTCCCGCATTAGGCTTGAAAGTTGGCTGGGTGATTTTGGCTACTTATTCTCTTATCCATCCCACATGGTTGTTGTGAGAAAAATAGGAGGAGGAAGGAGTATTAAGTATGTTCACCATTTTGAATTATCTATAAAATAAAAAAGTGGGACAAAAAGAAGTAAATATATATTCCACATTAAACATTTGTAATCCATAGTCAACCCAAAAATTTAGAAAAATTGATACTTAGTTCAATATCATCCTTTTCAGTTTCCTATTGTACCTGTTGGAAATTATTGTGTAGTCTCCTGTGATTCCTTCATTTGAATTTACTCCAATTCCTCTTTAATTTTTTTCTAGAAATTCCTTTGTCTTCTAGACAGAATGGAGTTGAAACCTCTGCTGTTTAAAAGTAAAAAAAAATCACACCTTCCAGTTTGTCCCATCAAAATGTAGTATTTTTCTACTTTAATTTCTCAGTTAAAAAACACTCCACTTTTTTCTTATGTAAAATTCTACTAGGAATTCCTTTAAGGACAATTATATATGCATTATCAATCTTCATTCTTGTATTAAATGCTGCTGCAAAACTTAAACCTTGTCTTCTTCCTGACAAAGTACACCAAAATATCCTTTGAAACATTTCTTATTCTCACAAATCTTGAATTTGTTATGTAGCGCTAACCCTCGTAAGGGTCGCTTGAGTCCTGGTTCTCCTGGCCGTCTTCGTATGGTGGCCAGTCCACACTGGTCCCTCTCTGATGCACCTCTACTTGCCAGGGTCACGTGATGGGGTGGTGGTGAGCCTCCTCTTCAGCAAGTGGGTCATGTGATGGGGTGGTATTCAGGTGGCTGGTTGGACCTTCTTCCTCCTTCTCTCTCTTCACTCTCTCTTGAACTGCCTGCTGGGCTCCCCTTCCACAGTCTCTGCTCTTTCGTTGACTCCTCTGCTTGCCTCCTTTCACTCAAACTCTTCTTTTCCTCAGGCTTGCCTCATAGAAGCCTCTCCTATCCTATCCTCTTCTCTCCCTTAGGCTTGCCCCACAGATACTTCTCCTATCCTATTCCCTTATTTCCATTAGGTTTGCCCCACAGATACCTCTCCTATCCTATTCCTTTATTTCCCTTAGGCTTGCCCCACAGAAGCCTCTGCTATCCTATCCCCTTATTTCCCCCAGGCTTGCCCAACAAATACCTCTCCTATCCTATTCCCTTATTTCCCTCAGGCTCACCCCACAGAAGCCTCTGCTATCCTATCCCCTTATTTCCCTCAGGCTCACCCCACAGAAGCCTCTGCTATCCTATCCCCTTATTTCCCTCCATATCCTTACCTTCCCACTTCCCCCCCTTTTCCCAGCCAAGCCCTTCCTTCTTCCTCTTGCACTCCCTCTGTCTCCTCCCCTTCCTGCCAAAAACCTCCTTTTATTCCCTTCTCCCCCCTGCTATAGTTATATATACTTTATCAATTTTTCCCCGTACCCTTTTCTTTCCAATCAAAACATTTGCTGAGACTTTAATATTTTTTCTCTAATATCTTTACCAGAATCATTGGATTAGGATTATAAACCTTTGAGGTATATAAATTCTTTTTAGATTCCTTGAGGTTTGCATTTCTCTCACAGCAGTATATGGCCGAAGCCGCCCTGGAGGCCGCCCTGCCCGCCGAGGTGGAGCCCGGCCTGGCCTTCCAGCTGCTGGACCCCTCCGGGACCCTCTGGAGCGGCAAGGAGGCCGGCGCCCGGCCCCGCTGGGGGGGCTCCGCTCTGCCCGGCCCCGGAGAGGCCGAGGTGACCTGTGAGATCAACCCCTACCACCCGCGGGAGGCCCACGTGCCCTGGGCCGCGGGGCTGGTGGGGCAGAAGGGCTGCCCCCGCTCGCTGGAGGGCCGCTGGGTCATCGCCACCATCCAGAACCCCGAGGTGGACTTTGGGGTCAGCAGCATTCTGCACCAGGAGGGGCCGTTGCCCGGGAAACCGGAGGCGAGCAGGATCACCATGGCAACAGGTACAACTCAAATTGGGGTGGGGGGCGGGATT
>QLTV01002140.1:3572913-3584161 GCA_003457575.1 Thermophis baileyi
TGCTTGCTGCTGTCTTGTATGTGTGTGTGTGTGTGTGTGTGTATATATATATATATATATATTGCTGAAAGCTAATTTGGGTACTCAAGGTTTGTTAAATTATTTTAATATTCTTCTTGAGTTTCACATTTTAGTTACTTCATTAGATTTCAATGCCTCATTGGTGTTGGTTGCCTACCAAGTTCTGTGAGAAAATTACTTTCCTTCAGAAAGCATGTATGGGCTAGAGGGGAAAAGTAATTTATGGTTCAGAACTAAGCAAACATCTATTTTCAAAGTTTACAAATGGCTGCATAAAAATATTAAAGCCATCTGTAGCTACATGTATGCAGCTACCATATAAAGAAACAGTTGCTATAGTCATGATATGCTATCTTCAAAATACTTTGACAAATGTAACATTATAAATAGAAAAGTAGAGGAAGAAAAACTGCTTCTGCTGTTCACTTGTAGTACAGTTTTTAAAACCTGTGTGTAGCGGGTCCAATCAAACACAATGGGCAAACTATATATAGTGTATGTTCATACAGATTAGAGAATCTTTGGCCAATATAAGCATGAGAAATTGAAACAGACTGAGAAGAAGAAACATTGGGCTAAACAATTCCATTCCTACTATTGCCTACAAAATTTTCCAGTATAGTTGCTTCTTATGTTCCAGGATTAGCACTAACATATTGTATTTTTCTTCAGGGTTTTGGCAGGAAAATCCAAAATATCTCTGTTTTTATTAGAGTTGAGTTAAAAGGAGTTGCTCTGGTAGAATTCCTCAGAACTGACCAGAGTAGTGCATTGGAAGTTTCAATCTAGTCTGTAATATTCTAGTTGGGCTTTATTACAAAAACAAAATGAAGACAATGAAATATCCACTCCTAATAATAGAGGTCTGGTTAGACCTCTCCTTTCATTCACCATCAAATATCACTGACCATAAATATAGGTAGGAAAGGGAAAAACTCTGTAAAAACTGATCACCCTCTTATATTTGAACCAAGCATTCTAGACTAGTCTTTCAATAGACAAAGAGTGGCCTCAAAGGAATTTGAAGACAATTGTGCTACTTATACAGACCATGTTCTTTTAAAAATGAAAATCTAAAGTCACTAAATTTGAACATGTTACCATAAAGAAAAGTTGAAATGTTTATACACTGAGATGCTCAAAATGTCAGCCCAGCAGGGAAGAGTTAGATTACTTCCTCTGAGATTTGGATGCTGCTGAGTCAATCCCTTCCTGAGCTCCTTGACCAAGTTTCCATTGTAGTCTCCTTACCTTTTCCTGTTGGTGACTTCAGTAACATCAACCTCCATGTCTCAGGATCTGGGGGTAAAGAGTGCATGACTTTTATGGTGAACATGGGCTGGCACCTATTGGAGCCCTAGGTATTTTTGCTTTGGAACAATTGTTGAATGATATGAATTTGGCAGGCATAACATTTAGCTCTATGTGATGAAGGCTGGGGTAATAATCTTGCCATAGTATCAGAGACTCTTTCTAGCCTGTGGACTCAGATAAAATTGATAGGATGCTTCCTAGTTTATCTCCTGCCACTTGTAAGTTGGCTCCTGGCTCCTCCTTCATACAGTTTGTGTGTGGTCACAAAATGGAGGTAAACAATCCTGGAGGTAAACAATGCCTCATTATGAGAGGAAATATTTTCCTGCTGCCTTGAAGAGGCTACAGACTTCCCATATCTTAAGAAAATCCCCCTGGATCCAACTGTGTGAGATAACCATAATTTTTATTTTTAGATAAGTTTCTTGAGGCTATGATGAGAAGATAGCAACAGAGCATATCAGGACTATTTGGATCCTTTTTGGACAATTTTTGAAATGATTTTAAAGACAGCTTTATGTGAAGCAGTTTGTAGTAAGCCACACATGTGATCCCGCAAACATGACTTGGTTTTTTAGGTCCATCTGGTAAAATTGAAACTTGTACCTAAAGTTTCCACCAGCATTTCCAGCATACTTATCCAGCAGTAGCTGGACTCTAGGAACACACAAAGGTTAGGGACCTGCTCTGTAAGGACAATGCCATCCTTTCAAGAATGCAATACCAGAGTTGACTGAGAACATTAATGTACAAATAGGAATTTCAAAAATTGTAGTTTGTACAAAAACGAAGTGATTCATATACTAATTGGCACTAGTTAAGTCCCATGAACATGCTATACCTATACTGCAAGCCATGGATTGGCTGCCTGTAATTGAAAATGCTGATTTTTACTCCTAAAGCCCTATATAGCTTGGTGCCAAGATAACAGCGTTGGGTGCTACTGAAAATTGTTTCAGTCTAAATAAATACATAAGCATTCCTGTGCATAGATTATAAATTAGAAAATCAAAACTGCATGTGTTGTACTTGGTCCAATTCCTGCACCATTGTTATCCCTGATAGAAAAAGCATATTTATCTATATTCAGATGTCTGTCACATGGGCTGAATGACAGTCTTTTTAGTATCCAACATATCCCCTGTGTTCATTTAACATACAGTATCCCATATATGATGCTGTTGCCACAGCTGCTATGATTTATCCTATAACAGCTACAGGATAGGATGAAGTTGAGATGCTAAATTATAGGTTTTCTGTGCAGAAGTAGTAGAAATGTCATATTAAGTTTTAGTTTTCTTAGTAGTCCCTGGTTTTATTGCATGAAACCATGAATGCACGAGTGGGACCATACATATGAGTTTCACTAAATTATTTCCAGACTTGTTGGCTCTGTCTTTGACATCACTAAGTGTGAAGATTTGGAGAGAAATGTTGGAAGCATGCTTGGCTCATTAAAGTTCCTAATAATTTAGAAGGATTCTAAATGTGCTTGGTTGAAAATGTTTAACAACCTTTTGGGGCCTGCTTGTTCAATGTGAGGCAGTTCAGAATAGGAACAGCATCTGCAAAGACAACGAAGGAGGCCTTCAAGTGCAATTCAGTTCCTCCTACTTGGGTTCAGGCAATAATTCCTCAAAAGAGCTAGTGTGAAATCAATTATCTAACAATGTGGCCTGAAGATGAAACTATTAGTTTAGGATAATCTAAATCCTCTGTCCTGTTGCATGTAGCATTTCCTCTCCCCTTAATTTGTGTGCCATTCAAACACTGACTCTGCCAAGATGCCTGTGTTCTAATAAACTGTGAGGAAAGAATAAACCTGCTGTGTTAATAATGGGACCAATTAAGAAATTAAGTCATCATTAGAGGAGTTCCACTGAGGAATCTGTCTGGGGTGGGTAAGGGGTTAAACCATAAACTACTAGGCTCTCCTTGAACAGAATAAACCATTGACAGTAGCAGGACACTGAAACCATTTGTAAAGATTATAAAGAGTCCCAGTTGAAAATAACTCATCTTGTGATATACAGGAAATCTCCCCCCCCCCCAAAAAAACAAATGAAAAAACTCGACTTTCAGAAAGATGAAATTATTTTCTAATTACAGAAGCAGAGAAAATATAACTAAAACAAAAATTACGAATATGACAAGGAGGTTGAAAGCTGTTGAGATGACAAACCAGTGATATCCATGGCAAGCTGCCAACAGATGTTTTGCTCATTGAATATTGATGAAATAATTGTTACAAAAAACACCAGTTGTACAATTACATATTTAGAGACATAACATCTTGGTGCAACCCGAGAATATGGCACCTGGGACTGAAGACTGATGAAGATAGTAGTTTATACCCTATATTGTTGATGAAAAGGAACATAGAAGTGTTAGCAGAGACGATCATAATAATGAGGGCTAAAAGGTTCCTGACATGGGAAAAAAGAGATTGATAATGAATGAACAGTGACAGAAATGTATTAATTTTTAATAGCTGTTGAGATGTGACATAAATGAGGCAGGATAATATCATGAACATTGTTTTTAAAAGCCATCCATTTGCATATCAAAGGAAGATGTGTAATTTGTGTATGCCAATGGCAAACGTATCCTCTGAACACATACCATTGTGTAGCCAGAATTACACCATCCTCATGGAAAAAAGAATTGAGTCTCTTGGGAAACATCATGCTGGTTGAAATGCTAAATAGGAATAGTGGACATTGCAACATTTTGCACAGTTGTTATTGCCAGAATGGAAAATCTTGTTTTATGTGGTAGTTGTGTGTTTATATTGATATGGTGTATGATGTCATCAGAATGCTGATGATAACCAGCTGTATTTCTCTGCCCTAGATTAACTGGGTGAGTCTTTCCCAACCAAGGTTTTGTCCCAGAGCCTAGAGACTATGGATGGGGAAGAATAGCCTTTGGTTCAATTGTGGCAAGACCAAATGACTGTGGGCTTTAAAGCCAAGCAGATCCATAGGTTTTCCACCCTTAACTTTACCATGGCTCCTGCTTGAAGACCAGGTTGCAACCATGGTTATGAAGATCTTTGCACAGTTTATCTTGCATACTAATTGTGCCCATTACTGGATGGGAGGTCTTGTTGACTCACATCTCAGTTGCCTCCCATTAGTATTACTAGTTCAGAACACAGCAATGTAGACAGGTTTGGCATGTCCTGCAATACCAATACCATATTACCAGTCTGCTAGCTGCAGTAACTTCCAGTGGGTTTCTGGGCTGTCCTAAGGTGCTGGCTATCACCAATAAAGTCTTAAATGGCATAGAGACAGATAATATTCTTACTTTAAAAAAATAGACAATGGTAGAATTGCAATTATGTAAAAACATAAAAAGAGCCCTGGACTAGATTGAAAATAGCATGTAATGTCACACAATAGCAAACCTGAGGCATTGAGAGAGGTCACAAACATGGAAGGGATGGTAACTTCAGTTTATTATTGTTCCCTTGTATTTAAAGTATGCTTTCTATAATCATATATTATCATCAAGACCCCTAGTCATTGATACCTGATTCTCCATGTTTTTATTCAGATCCTTTTAAAACATCTACATTAATAATTATTACCACAGTTGTTGCTACAGTTTAAGAAAAGAAACTATATTGAAGTATAGAAAAATTGCAGCACAAAAAAACGTTTCTTTTTCATTCTTGAACAAAGATTCTGATGTATCTAAATGGCAAAATACATACATTTACAATATTAAACCTAACTTAAACAATTAAGATGTATTTCATTGTACAAACCATATATGTAATACCTAAAATACCTTATATATAATGCCTAAAATAATTACTCCAAAAATCTTGTAGCATCACAGACAACATGGCTATTCCCCTACATAGAAAGAATTATTATAATTCTGAAAAATCTTATTACTCTTTAAGTGAAAGTTATGCAATTAAATCTAAGTTTGCAAAAGAAATGCACAAGTAACCTCAGTTATTTAAATATATTATTACTTTTATTAATAATTTTAAATAGTAAATATTTTAATGACAAAACACCATTATAATGCTATCAAGAAAGAATTGCTATGTTTAATGAAACTAGACTATTAACTATAATTTATTTGGGCTATATTTTGATAGACATAATTTCTACAAAAAGATTGTTCTCTCTTTCTATTCCACATCACTTCTCCCAAATCCATGACATTATCATAGGGAAAACATGGACTACCTCCAAACACTATTATTTGTGTTAGTAAGCCAAATTTAAAAAGCTTTCTTCTACATTATTGGATAACTAAAACAAAAACCAAACAAAAACACAGTATTTGCATTGAAAGTATAGCAATTAAAATTTCCACTGCAGCACCTGGCTGCAGTTTAATTTGGACTAATTTGAAATGCAAACAATTTACTTAAAGAATTTATTAAATTAAAAACAAATCCTGCTGAACAAAGAGAAATGAAAATTGTACAAGAGTTCTTATGCTGAACTTTAACACTAAAAGAATTGCTTTAATTAAATATTATTTAACTGCAACCATACTTAAAATTAAGAACTTGCTGTCCTAGAATTCTAATCCTAGAAAGCAACATTTTTTTTAGTTCAAGCTTACTTTAAATTATTCAAATTTTAAAGAAAGAAAAAAAGAGAGACCATATCTTTCAAAGGAAGAATACAAAAAACAAACAAACAAACCCAGAGACAATGGAAGAACAATCTTATAGCAAACTTTAAACATTTTAAACAGTGACAATAGCTTTGGGTACTCTACCTACTTGTCCCACAACATTCAAATTTATAAAGTTAGTAGCAATGCTATTGAACCATATATTTCAAAGTTCTTAAATCAAAATGGTCTTATTGGTAGTTTTTACATCTAAAATTAAACCATCAAAGTTATAAGAATACATTAGCTTAGGCTTATGAAAGTCACAAACAGGGGAAGTTGATGTTTCTCATCTTGAATATACCTAACCTCTTCTTGTGATCATGATTTAAAACTTTTAATAAATAGTTTTAATAAATGAAGTTTATAATGCATGTTTGATCAGCTTAAAAATCAAATTATAGTTTATGAATCGATGGGAGGCTGCAGTTAACTAAATTTGAGAGCAAAACCCTCTGCTGAAGAAGATAGGTCTGGGTCTTGGAAGAAGTAAGGTTTATTCACATTGAGTTCAACCATTGTTTATGTTGATATATAGATAATGGCATAGACCAGAGGTGGGTTCCTTCCAGTTTGGACCGGTTCTCCCGAACCGGTAGTGACCCGCTGGTGATGTCATGATGACGTCACTGATCCAGTTCGGTCGGTGCCGGTCCGTGGGCGCCGCCATCTTTTTTTTTTGAAGTTTTTTTTATTTTGGGGGGGGAAATTTTTTTGAATTTTTTTTCTTCTGCGCATGCGCAGAAGCCAAGTTTCTGGCACTGCGCATGCATCACCATCTTGTTTTTGGTGGGTTTTTTTAAAAAAAATTTGAATTTTTTTGCACTGCGCATGCGTGCCCACGAGGCGTGCGCGCGCCCATGAGGCGTGGCCATGTGCCGTGGGAGAAAGCGAACCAACAGCGAGGTAAGTTAGAACCCACCCCGGCATAGACAACCCAGCTTTGGTGAATTTTCTAAGTGCATTTAAGCAAAATTAATAGCCCTACCTTTTGTGTAACTTTTATCACCTGATCCTTGGCATCCATCTTCATCATCACAGTCTCCACTGGATTCTGTCTCTTTGCTCATTCCATTCCCACTGCTGCCTTCCCTGTCAATCCAACTTTCGGACTGCAAACTTGTGGTGTGGGCTGCCAGCTACAATGCAAAATATTGGCAAAAGTTTTCAGATTTCTAGGGGAAAATGTGACACTGTTTTTTAAAAAAAAAATCATTGCTCAGTTTTCCCAATGAAGTCAGAATTGGTAGTTTAATATAAATTCATTAAAAGCAATATAAACTACTAAATGGAAGATAGAGCATTACTGATGAATTTATTATGGAAACTCAAGGCATTTTATTAGACACACGTCTGAACACATAGTCTTATCTTCTAATATCAGTCTTTTGAGCATGTTGGTTCTTTTACAGCTATTAGATTTTATTTTCAAAACCACTGATTCCAGAACATATCAATTGGCTATCAGCTGCCTTGTTTCCTATCGTTAGTTATTTACAAGTTTTTCACATTCACATTGGATCTATATTACCTCCAGTAGCTGAAGCTCTAGTCTATACCTCTTAATAATACTTGCTGAGAAATACAAGTGGGAAATTGCTATTGTGTTCAGGTCTTGAGGGTAGTAGTCCCTTAACAAGAGTTACTAGGCTTCTGGCAATGTATCCTCAATTGTGATCTCATGTCCTCTGTTAGCAGGCATGGCCTGAAAATCAAATATTGTCTGACTTTTTATCTAACAAGCTTATTTCTTTCAGAACAGCTTTCTCTTGGTGTGGTGCTTTCCCAATAACAGCTAACCACAAGTTAGTAAGCTCTGCTCTGTGACCTTAATTAGTTGATTAGTATTCTCCCACCAGCTTGCACTGCTGCCCGAAATTGACGCAATCCTTATCAGTTACACACTTTTGTTTCTTACCAGGTTCTAGCATATTCCTACCACTGAGAAATCAGTCTTTCTGTCATATACATGTAGGCCAAAGTACATTTTTTCAGTTTTTTACTGTAATTTACTCTAACACCGTAAACTTAAATAGTTAATGTGTCCTCCTTTTCACCATTTTCCAATTGTTCATGTATTTTGCCTATTCAGTTATCTGGTAACCCTACTCTTAAGTATCTAGTTGGTAATATGAAAGCATTGGTTCTGTTTTATCAGTTGCTCAATTAAAAATACTATTTTTTGCATTTTCTTCTCCATTGTCTTAAAAAAAGATTCTTGTTACTAACTTCTGCAGTCGAATTTCCTGTTTTTAACAAGTCAACTAACATACCCCACAATCCATATAAGAATCTCTCTGAAGATTGGTACAGTGGTGGCCTCTAAAAGAAGTGAATAATGGATTTCTGTTTGTACAGCAGAGATAGTTGGCATGATTTGAGACAAGCGGAATCTGTTGTGTATATTTGCATTTTGCATCATTCAATGAATCATTACTGTCTTTTATGGAAGGTAACAAAAGCATTCATCATCAACAAATGTCCCTTTCTCTTGGAGAAAAATTGAATGGTTATTCATCTCTCTTTTTAAAAAAAGTTCACCCAGTGTCACACTTTTTACAGATTATTTCATTTATGGGTGTCAGAAGCATGATTTGTGCTAATAAGACAATATCCGATAGTTAATTTTATTTTTAAACAAGTAGTTTGATGTTCTCATAGCTGCCATTCATTGTTTAAAAGTCTGATGTCATGCAGACATGGCTGAAAAAAACTGTTTTTGGTAGCATTCTGTACAAGATGAATACATGCTTAGTTGTCTCTCAGATTTCTGATGTCTTTTGACTGTAAGATCATGGAATCAGAATGAACTGCAAAAGTTATTCATCCCACCTCCAAATGAAGCCGAAAATCTCCTGCTTATATGACTCCAGTGATCTAAATCTTTAATAATCGATCCCTGTATTTTTTATATTAAAGGGAGTGTTTTCACAAGTGTTGAATACCTTCTTCTAAACATTCTAAAATGCCTTATTAAGGGTTATTCTGCATTTGTGAATTAACTTTGAGAGCTTTCTTCTAACCCTAAAAAAAAGGTAATTCCAACTGCATTGAACGACTTGCATTTTCATGCCATTGAATATATGATATCAGTCAAGATTTTTTTTTACTCGCAGTTAGTCTTACTTTGAGCAAAAACTGTGCATCTTACTATCCTATGTTCAAAAACCTTACGCAACCTAGTGCCCACCAGTTGAGTATCAATTTCTAGAAGGCCATGCTATCATAATGTCTAAGAATTATGGAGTTAAAATCCAATAGGAAAAAAGGCATTTGGACACTATTATTGCAGCTGTTTGGTTAACGTTCTGATACTTGTTCTAATCACTAGTTCATGCTGTGATGGACTAGGATTGCAATTTTCTGAATTCTGAACTAAAGGATTTCCCATTGGTTGGGAAATATAAAAACTACAGTCCCACAAAACTAGAGGGCAGGAGGTCATTAAAAAATTGCAGTTAAGATTGGCTGTTCCTAACAGGTCCTTTGGGTATTTCCTGGAGATACCTGACTAAACAGGAGATAGTTTTTTTTAAGAACACAAGTTTAGTCCTGATGAATTTTGGAATTTATCTAACACAATCCTTACTTGACTTACCTGACTTAAGTTTTGCAAACTGTTTTATACATATACATTTTATATGACAAATCTTCAAAATAATAAATATTGGTTTCTAAGTTGGTAGGTACTTCTTATACTTCCTCTTCCCCAATGGATATGAAAATTACTGCACATATTATGTGTAGCTAAGTTTTTTCTTTTAATCTTTAGGAAGCTTTAGAGTAGTGGTTCCCAACCATTTTCCCACCTAAGCATCTCTAAAATCCTGATGCCCCCCCCCCCGGTAACATATAATTCTTAGTATTCAAAAAGTGAACTCCTACTCACGCGGAGGAAGCCTAAAGGGCCATTAACTTGGTTTAAACAAGGTTCCAATTGCCCCCATTAAAAATCAAATTGCCCCCCTGTGGGACATGGGCCCCACATTGGGAACCACTGCTTTAGAGCAATGAGAACAAATGATTTCAAGGATCCATTTGTAATGCAATGGCTGATGATAGCTTTTACCTGTGATGAGGCTGTCTTGTATCTAAGCATCCACACTGCCAGCTTTTAGTCTTACACTGACAGGGTAGAAACGATCTGTTTGATCAGACCTAAAAAGTGTGAAATGAGAAGTACTGCACTCAAGCTCATCTGACTCCACCAGTCCTTGAATGACACCATTTTTGGGAAGGCATGACATGATTTGTTAAGTCAGTAAACAGTTATCTCCCTCCAAATTGTCTGAAGGAAGTGAATGAAACGTTTCTCATTGCTTCGTACTCAAACAGCAATTACCCATCTTGTTTGCTGGAGGAAATGTTCATGACATGCTCTAGTGCGCGTTAATTCTATTCCAAATTCTTGGATAATTATCTGTTTCCACGTTTGACACAAGTAGGGATCAGCTTCATGATAATATGAAAAGTCTGACATTTCTTCATGAAGACCAGCGAACAATCTCATTATTTATAGCAGCAAGGTCTCAGGTAATGTCAAATTAATAAAACCACATATATATTGGAACTGTGAAGAAAATTGATGATTTGAACTCTCTGATAGGAGAGGGGGGAAAAACCCACATTTTATGAATAGGAAAACAAGTGTTTCGTATTGAGACAACTATCATAATGACCAGAGGAGGCTAAAATGTATTCCTCTGATAATACAAGGAAATTGCTTCTACAATTTTTTTCTGACACTAAAGAACTTGTGTAGGAGGAAAGAAATCAGAAACCACACCCTCTTATTTTTCTTGGTGATCTCAACCTACCTCATATTAACTGGACACTAAATGAATGTACAACTGAACCCATACATTCAACCCTATACAATGCTATTACTAATCTAGGACTAGATCAACTAGTAACAAACAACACTAGACTTAACAATTGCCTCGATCTCATCTTCTGCAACAGTCTACACTCAATTTATGGACTACAAATAAAAGAACCCTTTTCCAACAGCGACCACAGCATGATCGACTTTTGTCTTAATATACGTCCTTATAAAAATCAACATAATAATAGGATAACCAATTATAATTTTAAAAAAGCCAACTATGATAACATAGACACTGACCTCTCATCTCTTGATTGGCAAATACTATTCTCTGGCTGTAATACTATCGAAGACTACTACAATATCTTTTTGCTCGAAATCAAAAGAGTCATCAAACTATACGTACCACTAATAACCACCAAAACCAAGAAAAACAAA
>QLTV01002140.1:3585344-3625461 GCA_003457575.1 Thermophis baileyi
CTACTTCAGCTGCAACCCCAACAATACACGAGCACACACTAGATACAAACTTAATGTAAAGCGCTCCAAACTCGACTGCAGAAAATATGACTTCAGCAACAGAGTGATCAATGCCTGGAATTCACTACCTGACTCTGTGGTTTCTTCCCCAAACCCAAAAAACTTTAACCTTAGACTGTCTACTGTCGACCTCACCCCATTCCTCTACTTCAGCTGCAACCCCAACAATACACGAGCACACACTAGATACAAACTTAATGTAAAGCGCTCCAAACTCGACTGCAGAAAATATGACTTCAGCAACAGAGTGATCAATGCCTGGAATTCACTACCTGACTCTGTGGTTTCTTCCCCAAACCCAAAAAACTTTAACCTTAGACTGTCTACTGTCGACCTCACCCCATTCCTAAGAGGTCTGTAAGGGGCGTGCATAAGCGCACCAGCGTGCCTACCGTCCCTGTCCTACTGTCCTATTGTCTTCATCTATCTGTATTCACTTTGATTATGTTTATGATTATACCTATACCTGCTATCTTGTACATGTTTGACAAAATAAATAAATAAAATAAATAAAAAATAAATAAATAAAGAATATGAGTATTTATAACCTATAGAAGCAAAACGATTTCCAGAAGTTGTACATGGAGAAGTGTGTAGTTTGTATTCATTAAACTGCCCTGGACACAAATATTAAGCACTAAGAGGTTCTTAGAATTGCCTAATTCTTTAGCGTTAGATTATGAAAGTAGATTATAAGTATCATCTTTTTCTCTCCATAGAGTTAACCTTACATGTGACTGGAATACAGAAAAATGTTACACATCTCAATCCAGGTATTTCAGCATAGAGAGGGACTTATAAATATGCAGATCAATCTGCAACACAAGCACTTAGCTCATTCTTTTCATTAACAATGAATACACATACTAAAGCCTTCCCAAAATTAATATGAATATGGACCAGATTACTTTATCTGAGCATCAGAATCATGATTGATTAATTGGGGCTTCTATGCTGTTTTTTATCCTAGAAACTCTCTTAGAGCTTTCTCTAAAAGCCAGGTTTTAACGGCTCTCCTAAAACCTAACAAGGGGCCTAGTCTCATCTAACAAGGTAGCTTCTCTGATCCCCAAACAAACAAATGGATCATCAGACAAATCAGCCCAGAGTATCACTGAGGCATAAATAATCAGGTTCAAATTCTCCTGCTTTGGATGTGAAGCCATAACTCTCTGGAGAAGATTATAATGCTGAGAAAGGTAGAAGGAGAGAAAAAAGAAGAGGTTGGAAGACCTGAAGGACCATGAGCAGGAGAGATTATCCTATCTATCTATCTAATCTATCTAATCTATCTATCTATCTATCTATCTATCTATATCTATCTATCTATCTATCTAATCTATCTATCTATCTATCTATCTATCTGCTAGGAGTGAACACCAACTTAATGGCACATAATCAATCAATCAAGATCTAAATCAAGATCACATGAAGTGTTAATACCACTTTCTAATGCCTTGGTAAGACCACACTTAAAATATTGCATCCAGTTTTGGTCGCCATGATATAAATAAGATGTTGAGACTCTAGAAAGAGTGCAGAGAACAGCAACAAAGATGATTAGTGGACTGGAGGCTAAAACATACAAAGAATGGTTGCTGGAATTGAGTATGTCTAGTTTAATGAAAAGAAGGACTGGGATGACATGATAGCAGTGTTCCAATATCTAAGGGATTGCCACAAACAAGAACGGGTCAATCTATTGTCCAAAGCACCCTAAGGCAGGACAAGAAGCAATGAATGGAAACTAATTAAGGAGAGAACCAACCTAGAACTAAGAAGAAATTTTCTGATAGTTAGAATAATTAATTAGTGGAATGACTTGCCTCCAGAAATTGTGGGTGCTTCAACATTGGAGATTTATAAAAAGAGATTGGACAATCATTTGTTTGAAAAGGTACAGGGTTTTCTGCTTGAGCAGAGGTTGGCCTAGAAGACCTCCCATGTCCCTTTCAACTCTGTTATTCTGTTAAATGTGAACATCTAATAGTTGGTTAACATGCAGGTGTATATCACTATAGTCACTGAGTACAGAAAAATACATTGTAAGCTATATTTTAAGCAGTTTCCTATAATCAGGTCAATGAAACAGTCACATTTAAGGGATAATTTGGATAGACTGAATTTTATTTCTTTATACTTAAATTAGCAGTTTTTTCCCATAGAAAATAGCTTGGCTTTAACAGAACTAAGTTATTGTTCCCATTTATTTAAATATTTACAAATATTTTGTTATGTAGTCATTCTTCAGATGGATATCTACCATGAATAATAAATCATATTTTTTTAAAAACAAAAGAACATTTTTGAAAAAAATAATGGTTTCTGTGTTAGTTAATGTGTCAGTAATATTAATAACATATTAAGCTGCCATGATTTAGCCTCAGGCGTTTTTCTCACAGCTACTTATTAAATATCAAGAAAAAGATGGCATAATAATGTTATGATTTAAATAATAAAACAGAATGTTTTCCAGTTAATGTTACCCTTGTGGTACACTGAGGGTTCAGTGACCTCAAAAACTGATTAGCAATCAGGTTAACCATGTGGCATTATAGATAAAACCACTTCACATAGTGATTAGAGTCACACATTTCCCTAAACCCTGGCTTGCTATCTGTATCACAACAACTGGATTCACAAAAAATACTAAGACCTACAATATGCTTTTCCAGGTGCAATGGCTGGTTTCTGCATATAGTCAAAACCAAACAAACCACATTCTGCCATTGTATCACTTGTGAATAAAGCTATTACATTTTATCAATACATTTACATCCTATTCAGTCTGAGCATATTTTTGCCTGCCATTGTAGATCCTAATCTTTTAAAATCTCATGTTTACATCACAACATTTTGCCTAGGTAACCAAATTTTGCTTAGGTAATAAAAGAAATTCTGGATAGCCTACACCCCTACCCAGTGTCCCATTTGTGGAGGGAAATTCATGTTTTATACATTCCTGTGTTGGTTGTTTTTTTTTTTTATGAAAAGTTGCTTTCATCTATCCCCACTGTTCTGACCCAGCTGCCAAACCACGGAGCACAGCACAACAGCGTAACAAACAAACCTTGTTTAATAGTAACAAACTACTAATTAACTGTCTTAGCAGCCATTCTAAAGTCAATGAAATGATAAATCAGTCTTTTCGGTGCAACAGCTGTTAATTACTTTCTTAACAGCTGGCAATAGTCCAAGCAAAACGAAACCAAGAGTCCGACGAAGAGTCTGTCTGATAACAGCACACAAACTTACTGAGGTTGGCAGAATGCCCAGAAGCAATTTGCAGGAAAAATGACGCCTTTTAAAACAAGAGCTGAAACAGGAGTGTTGAAGCATAAGACGTGGAATGAACGAAGTTGTTTCCTGCAAATTGGTTAAGTGTCGTCATCCCTTAAATAGGCTATGGGAGTGGCCA
The DNA here is from genome assembly GCA_003457575.1 of Thermophis baileyi. Classification (NCBI taxonomy): domain Eukaryota; kingdom Metazoa; phylum Chordata; class Lepidosauria; order Squamata; family Dipsadidae; genus Thermophis; species Thermophis baileyi. The sequence goes on from QLTV01002140.1 coordinate 3,588,823, forward strand.
ATTAGCCCCAAGCCTTACTCCCGAGTAGTCCTTCTCCTCAGGAGCCAGTCCTGCCTTTTGGCAGCTCTGTGCACAAGTGCATTGATGACAGACTCCTCCTCCTCTTCTTTGTCACTCATGGCAGCCTCTGGAGGTTCTGAAGGCCCAGGCTGAATCCCTGCCTCTGGCACCAAGCCTTCTCCAACCTCCTCACTGTCCGACTCTGGTACCAGCTGCACAGGCCGCTGGCGCAAAACCAAACCAGCTTCCTCGCTGTGCGAATCAGCTACCAGCTGCAGAGGCTGCTGGTGGGCCACAACATCCCACAATAAAGGAGGCCAAGAGTAAAGCAGTGTGTGGCTGGTAGAAATAGTTTGTTATTATTGCTGAGAAATAAATGGCATAGAAACCCCTACAGTTGTAGGTTTAATCCCTACAACTTTGATTGACCCTTAATGACCCTCACTTTGTCAAGGACCTAGGTGTACTTATTTCTGATGACCTATGCTCCAAGGTTCATTGTAACAGTGTCGCTAAAAAAGCATTAAGAGTTGTAAATTTAATTTTGTGAAACTTTTTTTCTGGAAACATTGTATTGCTAATTAGAGCTTATAAAACTTATGCTACACCAATCTTAGAGTATCGTTCAACTGTTTGGAATCCCCACCATATATCTGACATCAGTACAATCGAGCGGGTTCAGAAGTATTTCACGAGAAAAGTTTTGCACTCTTCTGTACACAATATAATTCCCTATGCTACTAGGCTCGAAATTCTCAGTTTGGATAACTTAGAACTGCGTCGCTTGCGGTCAGACCTACGTATTGCATACAAAGTTATACGTAGTAATGCTTTACCTGTAAATGACTTTTTCTGTTTTAATCGCAATAATACGCACGTGAACAACTGCTTTAAACTCAGTGTAAATCATTCTAAACGTGACTGTAAAAATATGATTTCTGTAATAGAGTTGTTTGGAATGCTCTACCTGATCCAGTTGTCTCAGGTACAAATTTTCACAGTTTCAGTCACAAATTGACTTCCGTGGACCTTACTTCATACTTAAGTGGTCAGTAGAGGGGGTGTGCATAAGTGCACTAACGTGCCTATCGTCCCTGTCATTGTATTTTTTTTTTTTTTTTTTTTTCTCATTTTTGTTTGACAAATTCTAATAAATAAATATAAATAAATAAATAAATCCCCTAAAATCTATCAATTAAAGTCTTGATGTTCCAGCCTATGGACAACAGTTACCTACTTGCTAAATGCAATGGGGTAAACCAGCTCTTTTGCAATTGCTCCCCTTGCTGGATCATTTACACTTAAATTCTGGGAGCTGAATCCCTGCTGTTGAACTTATGTGTATCCTTGAAGAAGAAGCAGAGGGCAGCAATAGATGAGCAAATGAATGGTTTTTACAATTCCGACCTCAGTGAAAACTCTAACTGAGGGCATAAAACTTCATACAATCTTACTGACATTCATTTTCTCCCATTTTCACTGGTATCCTGGAACATGACGGGTCAGAAGGCCAAATATAACAGTCCAGATGTTGTACATTACTTAGGAAAATGTAAGCTTGTCTTTCTTTAAGTGAACAGTACAAGATAAAATATAGATGGATGGATACCAGCTTCTCACAAGCACCAGTAAATACAGGAGGTAACTTCAAGCCCAGAATAGAATCTAATTATATTCCCTTTACCTAAAACGCCAGCAGCTTCTCCCTGGTAAAGTATTAATTTCCCTTTGTAACACACCAGTCTAAATATCCATATGGTAATTTTGCAGAGCTTTTCTTGGGTCACATCTGTACTAATTTAGATCTAAGTAGTCTAAAAGGCCAATCAGTGGGAACTGTCCAGGAGAATGTATACACTAATCATGGGGCACAATGATTATCACTAACTGTATAGCAACCTTTTATAGGTTGTTGGACTTGCCGAACCAACTCAAGATTGATTGCTACCTGGGTAGTGATCACCTCCTGCTAACTTTAAATTTTGTACTTTAACTTGAGATATATTCATGGATAATCTTTCCAGCAATCTTAGAGGAAGATATTAGATTATCTTGCTTACAATGGTAAAGAAAACATCACCCATCTTTAGCAGATTAAGCCACAATCAATTGTTTATGAGAAACTGATACAGGTTCATCAACACTATAGCACAGTGATGGTGAACCTATGGCATGCATGCCACAGGTGGCACGCGGAGCCATATCTGAGGGCACGTGAGGCGTTGCCCTATGTCAGCTCCAGCGTGCATGTGCGCGCTGGCCAGCTGATTTTCAGCCTTCCGGAGGGCAGGGGGAGGTCGTTTTTGCCTTTCCCAGGCTTCAGGAAAGCCTCTGGAACCTGTGGATGGTGAAAAACGGCCCAACAGCCCAACCAGAAGTTGTTTCTGAACTTCTGGTTGGTCCGTTGGGTCCATTTTTCACCATCCGGAGGCTTTCCTGAAGCCTGGGGAGGCCGAAAACAACCTCCCCCCGCCCTCCGGAAGGCTGAAAATCAGCTTGAATCCATTTTTCGCCATCCACAGGCTCCGAAGGCTTCAGTGAGTCCTGCGCAGGGGTGAAATGCTCTCGGTTCGCTCGTACCTGTTGGTCGCCGTAGAGCCGGTCGCCAAGGTAGTGCGAGGCGCCGCCCACCCGCCCAGACGCTGCCATTTGGGTTCTTTTACCCTCTGCGAATGTACAGAATGTTTTGCGCATGCGCAGAGGGTAAAAGAACCCAAATGGTGGCATCCGGGCGGGTGGGCAGCGCCTCACACTACCTTGGCGACCGGCTCTACGGCGACCGACAGGTACGAGCGAACTGGGAGCATTTCACCCCTGGTCCTGCGTGCATGCATGGGGGGGGCAGCACAGAGGGGTTGTGCACGCATGCGTGGGGGGAGGGCATTGCATTATGGGTGTGGGCACGTGCGTGCACCCTTTTGGCATCCGAGCAAAAAAAGGTTCGTCATCACTGCTATAGTATATGCAAACATGTCTCCTCACATTTCCACAGTTCAAAATTTGGTTTGTTTCTGAATGTGTTAAAATAAAAGGGTCATTATTTATGACTACAGGATGAACACAATCCATTACCTATTACAGGGGGTCATATAAAGTAAAGAAGGAATATATGTTAATTGATAACAACAAAAATAGAACAGAAATGTAGCAAAAATGAATTTCAATAGCCAAATTCAACAATGCAACTGGTCCATAAGCAAGCAAAGCAGGGGTGAAATTCAGCAGGTTTGGACAGGTTCTATAGAACCGGTGGCGGCGATTATGCGCAGTTCAGAGAACCGGTAAATCACACCAATGACTGGCCCCATCCTGCCCAGCCCCACCCTGACCCTCCCACTCACTCCTTCTCTCCTCCTTCTTGGGCTCATACACACAGAGCAAACATGAGAAGGAGGCGAGAAGCAGCCAGGTTGAACGCTAGAAGACTTGACGGAACTTTTCTGTCGGTTCTGTGGGCGTGGCTTGGTGGGGTGGTGCCGCCCCACCTTGCCGTGAGTGACATCAAGTTGGCCATGCCCACTCATTCACATGACCACCCCCCAAGCCACGCCCACCAAGCCACGCCCACAGAACCGGTAGGGGAAAAATTTGAATGTCACCTCTGAAGCAAAGGGTATACCAAATTAGACAGTGATAAATGTTAATAACCAAACACAGCTTAATAAACCTTACACAAATATTGGAGTAGAAACCATTATTCCACTTCTAAACCAACGAAGTACTTTGAGAAAGTCATTCTTCCTAAATACTTCAGAGCATTTACAATCATCGGACTGAATAATATTTATTCAGTGATATTGGAAGGAAATACCAGGGACAGCCTCTATAAAAACAGAACCCATTCTTATGGTTCCGGTGCCATAGAAACATAGGTGTGCATCTTGTATTGTTGGAAAAAATGCCTGCTTCAGTTATGAATCAAAACAACAGGAGACAGATGCAATAAGTATCTCTTATTGGCACGACAATGATCATTGCCAAAGGAATGTAGAATGGCCACAAAGCCCACAAAGTTACAGGTTGTAAACCATCTGAAATGATACAAAAGAATTACAAAAGGCAATGTATTTTTTTTTAATTTTTTAAAATGTGGCTGTCCATCTTATCCCAAATTCTGGACAGCTCCCAATCAAGAATTAAAACAATATCAATTATAAAACAATATAAAACCCACATTAAAACTATTAAAATATACATATTAAAAACAAAAACTTGGTATTAAGCTTCCAATATGCAATTGCCTTATCCTTTCCCAGTGCTTGGGGGAAAAGCCAGCTATTCAGTGTTTTTTTGGAAGGCTAGGAGGGTAGATGTCTGTCAATCCTCAGAGATAAAGTGTTCCATGGAGAAGAAACTTCCAGTTTAGTTTGTGCAACAGAGATGTAACATGGGTATATTTAAGAGCACTCATCACTGCATGAGCTGCTGCCTTCTGGACCAATTGTAGCTTCTAGGTGGTCTTCAAGGCAGATCCATGTATAGTGCACAGCAGTAATCCAAACAAGAGATGACCAAGACATGAGTGACTGTAAGCAAGACCTCCTGGTCGAGGAAAATATGCAAGTGGTACACCAGACAAATCTATGCAAAGGTCCCTGTGAGTTTAGGAGGGCCCCCAAATTGTGTACTGCTTACTCCAGGGCCCTCACAGCTTCTAGGCACTCACCCAGCACAATCAAAGCATCATCTGTCCAGCTGATGATACTGGAACCCTACTGATAGATGATCTTCCCCAGTAGTTTCATGTAAATTATAAAAAGATTAAAAGGCTGAAACCATGGGCAACCCACATTGCAGGGGCCTAGGGCCTGACGTCCTCTTCCCCACCAATATCAATCAGAACTGGCCACAGAGGAAAGAGGAAAATCAACAAAACCCAGTGCTTTCTACTCCCAACTCCTGCAGCCAGTCCAGAAGTATACCATGGTTGATGGTACTTAAAGCCAATGAGAGGTCCAAGAGGGCCAGAATGGTTACACCATCTCCATCTTAAGCCCTCCAAAGGTCATTGACAAGTGCAACCAATGCCATATCTGTCTTGTACCCCAGCCTAAACCCAGCCTAAAAAGAATCCAGATAATGCACGTCATACAGGCTCCTTTGTAACTGTGCACTAATCACTCTCTCAACAACCTTCCTTAAAAAGGAAAGATTGAAGGCTGGATTAGAACTGTAAATTATAGCGTCACTTTTACAGCCAAAATGTAGCTTCCATTGGGCTGACTTACTATGAACTGAATGGAACCTCTAAATTTTATATTTCTAAGGAGATTCCAAGCCCAACATTTCTACTGATACTAGAACCTTCTAACATTAGCAATGTCCTTTATTAGGCCCACATATTGTCTTCTTTCGTACAAGGTTTTTGTTGTCTGTCCTCTTTTCCTCCAGGGTTATTAGGTATTTTTCCTGCTCCTGGTCCTATGCAATTCAAAATTCCTCACAGTGATCACATATACTGTATAAGGATAAAGCATTATTTGACTCCCACATTTGATTTATTGTAAGATTCTTAGCACACTATTCCCTCTGATTAGGAATATTCACTGATGATACATGTATATTACAAATCTTCTGAATGACCATTATCCTAATGGTACATTCCACAAGTTACAAAGTTTTCTTTTTAGTCTACCAGGACTCTGTTTAGTAGACTATGGCTGAGAGCCAAATTGATATACTAGTTAAAAGTAATGGGCTAGAAACTAGGAAACTGTAAGGTCTAGTCCTGTTTTAGTCATGAAGCTAATTGGATGACTTTGGACTAGTAACTCTCTCTCTCAGCCCTAAGAAAAAGAGAATGGCAAACCACTTCTTAAAATATTGCAAGAAAACTGCATGGGCTTATTCAGGCAGCTTGCAATATTTTAAGAAGTGGTTTGCCATTCTCTTTTTCTTAGGGCTGAGAGAGAGAGTTACTAGTCCAAAATCACCTGGCTTTATGACTAAAACAGGACTAGAACTTACAGTTTCCTAGTTTCTAGCCCACTGCTTTGCTGGGAGTCAAGACTGATTTGAAGGCATAAAAAAGGGAAGGGAAGGGATTTGAAGGCATAAAAAAGGGAAGGGAAGGGAAGGGAAATACAATGGTTGCATTTATTCTGGGTATTAGTATTTCCTGTATATTGAATTCACAAAGCTCTTAAAAGGATGTAGCAGGCCCATGGACAGTGATAGTACTGAAGTACCATTTATTCTTTCTTTTAAATGGATTAATATTTTTGGGTTTTGTTAATTTGGTTTTTATGATTTGTGAAGGCCTTTGATAACTGCTGAGGGTTTGTTGTACTGTTCTAAATAAATGGATTCTCTCTGGATTGGACTGGTCTACAACTTGATAAAATAAATAAAAAATTCCATATTATGGAATACTATTATTGATACTATTTAGCTATGCTTTCACATATTGGTATATGGCTGTAACATAGTTCTATCTGTCCATCCATCCATCTATCAATCTGGATGATGGAACAGGAACAGTTGTTATGTTAGCTTGGAAATCTCTTGAGCCACTTCCACTTGTCATGAAAGCCTATTAAAATTGAGAAATGTGATAGTTGCATCATTGTTGCTAGTTCACCTAAGCCATTAAGTCTGGTTGAAAAATTAGAATACTCCAAAAGGTTACCGAAGCATATTATAATTACCAAAATTAATGTTCCCTAATTACATATTGCATAAGAGGAAGGAAAATAAGGAATCATTTTAAAGAACTTTGCATAATTTTTACTGCTCTGGTTATCCAAGCAGGAAATACATTAATTTTAATAGAATTAACAATTTTAGGTTAAAGGAGTGCAGCCTATTACTGATATGTGCTACAGCCTCTTAGGATTTTAGTCATTGGATACATTGTATGGGAAGATTATGGCTTTCTTGATTTGCTGGGGAATCTCAACTCAATATTAATCAGTACATGAGATCTAAATTTATTTGGATAAATGGTTTAAAAAAAAAACATTAAAAGTACCTGTTCCTGTGGCTTGATTTAAAATGTATTTATATAGATAGTAGGGTTTGATTTTGGAATCAAACATAGGTGCAAAGGCAGAAGCTGATACTATTGGAATTGGATCATGTAAATGAAATTATAGATTCTTAATTAATAGACATCAGCTAGTTCAGTATGTCACCACTGAAAGCATGAATTCAGAGATGTTTCCTGGCACTTTCATAAATCTTCATAATCCCAATATACAAATAAAAACTGTTCTGACTTGTTTAAAATGTACTGGGTGGCAGCAATTTAATCTTACATATATTGTAATAATAGATTGTCAGGGTTGTAGCTCTTAGCGTTGTCTAAGATTTTCCTGCAATATATTTTTCCCTCTATATCAACTGTTAACCCTACTTCTTTTTTTACTTCTTCATCCCACCTTCCACCACTCTGAATTAACTGACTAACCATCCCTCATTCACTTAGTAAAGGGGTGTCAAACTTGTGGCCTGCGGGCCGGATGCGTCACGCGCTGGCCACATCCACCCCCATTTTAGCGAAGGGGGAAAAAGTCACGATAAGTCATGTGACGACAACATGTCGTCGCGAATTTGACACTCCTGATTTAGTAGTTTTGTTGAAATGAGTTCCTAAATTTCCTGGCTCTGGATATGCTTATGTTGTTCTCAAGAGTCACATCTCTAAATATATAACCTGGAATGTCCACCTGTGATGATAAATGACAGGAGATTTGGAAATTGTGGAAAAAAAGTTTTTCCCAGCATGAAGAGTTGTGCCTGAGCTAGAGAGTGTTGTGTAAACTCTACTTAATCTAACTTCCCCCACATTATTATCATCTCAGAACTACACTTTTAAATAAAAATGTCACTTGCTGTAATTATCCCATTGGACTGCTTCAATTATTTCATCACTCAATATAAGTATATGTGGAGAGACTGGCATATTAAACAGGTACGGTACACTGTCTACATGGTAGTTAATGAATCCGTGAATTTTTATTAAGAAAGCACTGGCTGGCTTTGCTTGGTACATAGCTCAGAATTTTCTCTCTGGTGTAATTTGATGAGGTTAATTCTACACAAACTATACCAAGACAATAAAAGATGGAGCTTTTACTACAGATGTATGTACCGGTATATGTAGAAATCATCAGAGTGAAAGACTTTAAGTAAGAGTGAACAAAATGGAACTGTAATAAAGAGCCTTCTGGTGTCACTTTTATCATTAAAAGTCTTGGATTAATATTAAAACCACAGCTGAGGTACCTGTGGTTTGAAGTGCTTGAGAGACTGTCTTAATTGCCTCAATCTGTTGTTCCTCTCAAATGTATTTGGAAAGGTTCAGCAAGGCATGTGCTTTTGCTGATGAGCTGCTCTGCATCTTGTAAAGCAGACATGTTTTGGCTTGTGTGTCAGATGTTGCTATTGCTAAAACTTAAATGTTTGAGAAAAGGAAATGAAGGGATGAAGGCTGCATAGTAATAAAGAGAGAAACCCAAGTATAGTAATTTCTGAAGTAAGAGCATGGGGAGTATTGTAGATCTTAAGATTCTTCCTATCTTATTAGCTTTATTTTTTTTTAAAAAAACTTGAAACAGAATCTTTAGAATTAGACTTGTCTTATCAAACATGCAGAACCCCTAACAACTACCAGCCTGTTCTAATTGCCCCCCACCCACCCCCGCTTTGCTGGACTCCTTCAAAATTAATAAGCTTGGTTTTAATCATATCAATGAATTAGATGTCTTGGATCAGCAAGTCAATGTTTTGTTCAGTCTTAGCATACAACTTGAAACATTCTGTCCCCTAATATATTTAAAAAAAAATCTTTGGCATTCTATCTAATAGATTCTCAAGCCAGATAAACACAACTATTGGATATGGGTAAAAGTTCAAGAGTGGAACTACCATTAGCCACCTCCTCTACATGGATAACATGAAGTTGTATGCTAAGAGTGAACAAGACATTAACTTGCTAATCTAAGACACAGATTTATAGTGAGGACATTGGGATGTCATTCATACTAGAGAAGTATGGCTGGATAGTAGTCAAGAGAGGGAAAGTAGTTAAAACTGATGGAGCGGAAACTACCAAAGGGCCACAAAGCAGACAGTTACAAGTATCTTGGTATCCCACAGAAACCATGAGAAGGAGCAAAAAAGACAGTAACATCCAAATACCACCGAAGGATCAGACATGTCCTGAAAAGAAATTCAGTGGGAAGAACCAGATCCATGCTATCAACATGTATGCCCTGCCAGTCATCAGTTACCCCCCAGTATAGGAAGCTGGCAAAACAATGAGCATGGAAGCTGCTGATGTGAAGACCCAGAAGCTCCTCACAATGCATGTAGGTTTTCACCCCAGGTCCAACACCCAGATATTGTACACCAGCTGAAAAGCAGAAGGCTGGAGTCTGGTATCAAAGCCACTGTCTCAGAACATCCAGGAATACATCAGTCAGATGGCACCCAAAGATGAACTGCTTAGTGAATGCCTGAGATAGCAGCAGACTTGGGAGGAAGATCAAGCAGAGGAAGTGCCATGGCAAGACAAGGCCCTGCATGGTATATACCATCAACAGGTAGCTGAGGTGGCAAATACTGGGATTTTTTTTATAGTGTGTGTGTGTGTGTGTGTGTGTGTGTGTGTGTGTGTGTTTTACTATACAGAGACATAGACGCCATTTGGAAATGTTTAATACTTGTGATTTTTAACCTGCCGTTTTGCTGAGTTGTTTCCTCCTCCCCCCTCCAGACCGTGTTTTACTATAACATATCACACAATGCCAACGTTGGCAGGACAAACTACTATATATAAACAGCAAATCGCACACACAGCACAGATTATGTTACCTCATTGGGTAATGAAACATCTGCAAACAACAAAGCTCAAAGAGCATCAAGGACTCCACTGTAACACAATAACTATTCTTTATCAATTCCTGTTTCTCTAATATAGATCATATTATTAATGAAATCTATAACTTGTATTTTCTCTTCATTATGAAATAAATCTTCTGTATAGCTGTATTCACTGAAATTTCATATTAAACTTGATGTTTTAAGTCATATCAACTTTAAAAAGGCTTAAAATGTGTAAAATATTGCTTTAAAAATTTGCAATCAGAAGGCTGTTCTGATGAGATTCCCCCCTTCACTGTAGTCTACAGTGAATATCTTTAAAACAGTGAGGGTTAATTGTTTGTTTTGTGAGTTGCCAATCTCACAAAAGTAATAGTAGTTAAAAACAATTTAACATCAACCATAATGCTCAAAAATCACGAACACAACTCAACTCATAAAAGAAAATGTTATTAAATAGAGCTTGTATAACCATTTGGCCCAAATGCTTTAAAAGCAGCCTGATTTCTAATGGCCAAGAACATCTGGATCTGTGGACGATGCTATTCCATAGGACAGATGCTGCCACAGAGAAGGCACATCTCTGGGGTCCAAAAAAAATTGATATTGTTTAATGCAAGGGAACATGGAACATTTTCTTCCTACTAGATTTGGAGGGGTAAACAGAAACTATAAAAAATGTTTCCCCCAAATGCCATGTAGGGCTTTATAGCTGATAACCAGCATCCTGAATCACACCCAGATGCCCACTGGAGACAGCGTAGTTTGCAGAACAGTGGTGTTCAATGGGGATAACTAGAAATGTTAAAACGTGTGCATACCACTACATTATAAACCCGATGCAGCTTCCAAATGGTCTTCAAGGGCAGCTCTTTTAATTACAGATCATTAAAATTATCCTTACAAGATTGACTGAGTTAACATTACCAAGGCATCCCAGTCCAGGAATGAACATGAGTTCATGATGAAAGGTTCTCCTAACCTGGATGCCACATGTTCTTGAGTATAAGTCCTAAGTCTAGGAGAATCCTCAAATTGTGCTTCGATTTTCACTGGGAAAGCGCCCCTCCCATTCAGGGTTAAAGATAAAAAATGTCCAGAACTGGGGGATTTTAAACTACTCAGTTTTGCTAGGGTTGAGCCATCCATCCTCCATCTAAAACCTCAGAGCCTCCAGGCACTAGCAAAGAATCTTGATGCCATACCTGATTGGTCCAGGGTAGCTACGTATAACTGGATATCATCAGTGTGCTGAGATACTGTAGTCTGTAATTACAGATGACCTCACCCAGCAGTGCATGGAGATTGGAGATGTTAAATAAGAGTGGGAGACAATGGAATCCTGAGACAACCCACAGAACAGTGGCCTTGGATTTAATCTCTCAATCCCCTACCAACCCAGACTGGACTTGGCCCCAGAGAAAGAAGAACCACCATGTAACACTGTGTTATTTATATGGTCACCCCAGATCAAAATGATGGTATGGAAGCCATGGGCACACAAAGCATCTTCCGTTCTCTCTTCCTAAAATGTTATTGTTTATTTTATTTATTTATTTATTTATTTTGTCAAGCACGTATTAGATAATATATATAAGTATAAACATGATTTGAATACATGAAATGAATACGAATAAAAGGGAACATTAGGACAGGGACGGTAGGCATGCTGGTGCGCTTATGCACGCACCTTACAGACCTCTTAGGAATGGGGTGAGGTCAACAGTAGACGGTCTAAGATTAGGTTTACAACTCTTAATGCCTTTTTGGTGATGTTCTTACAGTTGACTTTGGCACTTAGATCATTAGATATGAGTACTCCAACGTCCTTGACAGAGTGAGGGTCGTCTACAAGGTCGTGTCCACTCAGCTTGTATTTTGTGTTCTGATTCTTTTTGCCAATGTGTAAGACAGAGCATTTGTTGGTTGAGATTTGGAGTTGCCAATTGTTTGACCATTCTGACACAAAGTCAAGGTCTTTTTGAAGGGTAGCAGCATTGTCGGTGGTGTTAAATAGTTTTACATCATTGGTGAAGAGAACGCAGTTGCTTATAATATGATTGCAAAGGTCATTTATGTAAAGTATAAAGAGTGTTGGTCCTAGAACGCTGTCTTGGGAGACACCACTGTTAACAGGTGCAGGATTTGATAGGGCGCTCCCTATTTTGACCACTTGTTGTCTGTTTGACAGGAACGCTGTGTAGTGTAGTCTCTGTGTAGTCCTCACCAGCTAGCAATCTTATTGCAGGGATTAATTCTTGATTCTTATTTCTAATTTTAGCTTTCTATACTGTATTAAAATTCAGGTAACCATTATAAGGTTTTTTTTTGTAAGAGAGATGGGCAAAATGGTGTATCTGTAATAAAAGCCAACGTACTACTTACAAATAAATTATCTTGCTTCATTAGAAGACTCTTGTTAACTTTTGACATTTGAGCAGTTGTTCAGTGCAAACTTCAGCTTCTCTTATGACATTTTAAACCTTTGATCAGTGAAGAGCTCTGAAGCTTCAGAACACATATAATAATGTTCAGTAAAGTATTCCAAACATTTTTCAGCAAGTAATTATATAGTTTTAAACTCCAGCAGCTAAATGATGAGGTATTGTCAGGGCCATGCTTGTAATCATGTGCCAGAACATTCTTTGATAATCACACATTACCAGCATGAGAGCAGAATTTCACATCAGAATTTCACACGAAAATATGGCAACAAAGAAAAACAACATAAATAAATTCTGCCCAAACTATGAACAAATTACTGATTGAGGCAGCTACTTCTTTGTTTCCTTCTGCAAACGGGATCTTCCAGTGGCTGTAAAAAGGTAAAGATTTCCCTGTTAGTCATATCCAACTCTAGGTCATGGTGCGTATCTCTGTTTCTTGGCCGAGGGAGCCAGTGTTGTCTGAAGACAATTTCTGTGGTCATGTGGCCAGCATGGCTATATGCCAAAGACACGCGATTTGCTGCTAGCATCCCATTGAAGTGGTACCTATTAATGTACTTGCATTTGCATGCTTTTGAATGGTGCCAGGTACTTCCTTGTTAGTAGGAATGTTCATGTTCACTGCGGTGGCGCAGTGGTTAGAGTGCAGTACTGCAGGCTACTTCTACTGATCACCGGCTGCCAGCAGTTTGGCAGATCGAATCTCACCAGGCTCAAGGTTGACTCAGCCTTCCATCCTTCCGAGGTCGGTAAAATGAGGACCCTGATTGTTGGGGGCAATATGCTGACTTTGTAAACCGCTTAGAGAGTGCTGTAAAGCACTATGAAGCGGTATATAAATCTAAGTGCTATTGCTATTGCTATGTAAGAAATTGTTTTTTATAATCATCAATCCATTAGGGGAAGATGTTTGGATTACTAAAATGCCCTCTACATTGGGCTGCCTTTGAAGATTATCTGGAAAATTCAACTGGTCAAAAATGCGGCAGACATCGTAATGATTTTTGTTATCCCAAAGAATTTATTTGCTTTGTTTGATTTGGACCAGTGGTAATGATATTCTTGAATACACTGAAATTGTTATGATTAAATGTTTCCTCATGCTCAGTGGATAGTTCCTACTGAACTTTTTATTTCATTTCAGAAAAGAAAATGGATACATAATAGTTCATTTAGCTTATTTGTGGCTTTCCCCCCCTTTCAAGCCAAAAAAAAAAAAAAAAAGAGAGAGAGAGAGAGAAAGAAAAGTCAATACAGTTTAGATAAATGATCAAGCATGCTGATATGGACATCAGCTGCTCCATTTCAATCTAAGCCATTCCTCAGGCAATCTGTACCTGCCCATATCCCTCGAGACCATTATCACCTGAGAGGTTATAGCATTACTTCCATGCTCATGTCAGGATTACTTTTTTCTATCTCTTCTTTTTAAACTCTTGTCTGACTTTCAAATAACCTTAAACATGGTTTCACTTCATCAAAGACATACAAAATCAACTTTCTCAGCAGCACTAATAGAGGATTATCTTGTGCTCTGGGCAGACATGGTTCAAAATTGATATGCAGAACATTGTTTTGATCTGCATAGGAGATTTATAAAATTAGCTTTGATTTGGGGGTAGGGGATAAGGTAATTAATATACAATGTCTAACCTAAGGCTGCTTTAGATTAACATATTTATTTTTGAATTTGGTTTTGATTTTTCCTCAAACATCAAGACTCCAAGATTCACCCAACAAAATAGATTCATGCATTCCCAACAATTTTTTAAATTATAGAGTTTGTTCTTAATCCCTGATATCCTGCCATTGTTCATAGAATTGGTTTGCAAATTACATCTCAGTGGAATGTCTATAGAAAAAAAAATGCCCAATATTTATCAAAACATATGCTTCGTTTTCATAAACATCAAGCAACATTTTAACACCTCCTCCTCCATCCTAGGGTTGATATCAACCCTAGGAATCAAAAATTTGGCATAACACAAAGATATTGGCTTGTTATAGAAGATGCAGGACAATTTCCTAAAATAACTATTAAACTACTTTGAGTACAAGCTATCAATCTGCTTTTGGTAAGGATATTTTTTTTTTTGTAGCATTCAATTGAAATCCATCTTCCTGTAACTTAAATCCATCATTTTGTATTCTGGAAAAGAGGCCTTGACCTTCTGTATGATACACTTTCAGATCTTTGAAGAATACTATTCTACTTATCTCCCTTTCCTCCAACATTTCTGAAGGCTAAACTTAGTCAACACCTTCAGTCTCTATTCACAGGACTACATATCTAATCCCTTTATTATCTTTGTGCCCCTTTCCAAACCTTTCCCAATGTCTTTTTGAAGTGCTGTACCTAAAAATGAACAAAATACTAAAATGGGTAGTTTGGCCTTGAACAGTGCAGAGTGAGATAGAAATACTACTGAACTTTCTTTGGTATATTTAGGAGCAACTTTCTTTGGTATATTTAGGCCTTTCTAATGCACTTGCATTTGTTTTTTTACAATGAAATGATTTATATTTAGTTTTCAATTAACTACTCTATCATAACTTTTTTCACAAGTAAACAAGCCAGGAATCAGCCATTCTATATCTACCCATTTCATTTATATTTCTTTGCATTTGTTTTTGTTAAATTTCTCTATTACTGTTTTATTATTTGTGACTTTTGCAATATTAGCTATCCCACCTATTTTGTGCTATGTACATTTTGATAACCATTCCTTCCAACCCTCTATTCAAGTTATTTCTAAAAATGTTGACACTAAACTCTGTAGCACCCCACTTCTCTCTGATGAAGAGTGATTAAAGTGAACTCTTTAAATATGATTATCAACTCATTTATTTTCCACATAAATAATTGTACCATCCATTGCACACTTAACTAGTTTGCTAATCAGACTATCATAAGGTACTTTGTCAAATACACTCCTGAAATCGTGATATATTACATTTAGATCAGGCCCATAATCTTCTAAGGAAGTATTCAATTAAAAATGAGATTATATTAGTTAAGCAAGACTTGTTTTTTCACAAATGGATGTTATTTGTATGGAAAAGAATCCCACTAGTATCACTGGTAACTACTACTATATGAGTTAAGTAATTGTTTGAATATCATTAAAAATCCTCAACACTTTGCAATTTCCCTATCGATTAATATTTGAAAATTGACCAGGTATAGGTACCATTATTCATATTTAGCCTTGCCCTTCCCCCCTGGGGAAAGACTCTATGTTACCTCTAAGGTTTTTGCTGCTCGTGACAGCATTTTGTATTGGGGTAAAGCTGAACAGCATTTGAACAGCTGCCAGGGCCTGAAATGTGCTGAGTTAAAATAATTGCTTGCCTTTGATTTTCTACCAAGCCTGAAATCCATCAGTTCATCAGTTCATCAGTTCCTAAGAAATATGTATATATCAGAGGTGGGTTCCTCCCGGTTCGGACCGGTTCGCCCGAACCGGTAGCGACCCGCTGGTGACATCATGATGATTTCACAGAGCCGGTTTGGTTGGTGCGGGTCCGTGGACACCGCCATCTTTTTTTTGAATTTTTTTGAAGGGTTTTTTTGAAGTTTTTTTTGGGGGGGGGGGATTTTTTTCCGGGTTTTTTTCTTCTGCGCATGCGCAGAAGCCGAGTTTCCGACACTGCACATGCGTCGCCATCTTGTTTTTGGCTTTTTGGGGGGATTTTTTTTATTTTTTTGCACTGCGCATGTGCGTGCACGCTTTGCCCACGAGGCACGGCCACGTGGCATGGGAGGAAGCGAATCGGAAGTGAGGTAAGTTAGAACCCACCCCTGGTATATATCTATCACGGCATTTAAATTAGGTTAATGAATCTGTGACGATTTTTGTACTCTACAAAATGTGATATTAAAAGAGCCTTTATTTCTCACACAAAATGGTAAAATAATCAGTTGGCATTAAAACCATCTTCTTAATATAACAAGAAGTTTCTCAATAGATCACCTTCACAGAACTAAAGAGGATAAAGGTAAAATAACCTTTATTCTTCCCTAAATAACCATAGTATTTGATACGAGACATAGTTAAACAATCAGAAAAACCAGGAGCGTGCTGGATCACATGATTTGGATGCTGGGTTGGAGGTTAGCAAGCCCTTGTTTGAGACTCAAATGCTGCTACGTAGCAGGGTGAGGTCCCATCATTTGCTCCTTGATGGGAATATGAACGGAGCCCCCACAGGTGTCCCCCGTGGCAGTGATAATGACACTGGCTAATCCTTTCAACCCAGAACTGCCTTCAAAGGTGCTTCTGACACGAATGGGATGGCATCAGAAAAACCAATTCATACAGCCATACAACTAATTATTTTCTGCTGTCTAAGAAGGATACTATTTGTTTGCTTGTTTAAAGGACTTAAATGAGTCCCATTTTAAAACACAACTCGGGGCAGCTCAGAACAATAAAAACCAAAACCTGGCAACTCAGCCACGCTTTTCCAATGCATCCAGGAAAACAATCCCCAGGCTCTAACAGGCAAAAAATATCTTGGCATTTTCATTGATAATTATATTTGCTATAAGCTAAAAAATGGGATGACATGAAGTTAACAGTTCGCACACTGAAGTCTGTGTTTTTTTACAATCCATCCTGGATCAACTACAGTTAGATTTTCATATTTAATTAAACACTTACCTTTGACAATGTTGAAGATTTAATTTACACTGCTTTCTCTTCAACATCCCCAGGTTTGTGATCCTACCCACTACGCTTATAGATCAATAAATACTCTACAGATATGTGGCGACTAATGCTTGCTCGGAATCTCAACATATCTGGTAAGCACAAGGTTTGATGGATTCTTGTAGTAGATCATTTGTTTGGCAATTATCCACACAAAAAGTGTTGCAGACAGTGGCATGTATGCAGCCTTCCGCTGCTCATAAATGGTTTTGAGTTGATGCCCACAGCTCTAATGTGAAGACGCTTAGCAAGTTGCTGAGGGTATCTAAATATTAAACATGTTTTAGTACTAAATATTTCACCAGCTGTTAATATTAAATATTTAAAGTATTTTCTACCATAGCTGTTGAATACTATGTTTTAACTATTTAAGTTATGGTTTTTCTGGTATATTTTATGAACAGGTGGTAAAAACAGTAAGAACAAAATAATAGTTTGTCAGGATTTTCCATTCTGCTTCATGGAATGTAAAAATATTTAATAAGTTAAGGAATGAAAGGCATCTTTCAGAACAGGCTGTACATGAAGTGTATCTTAAATCTAGACTAACATTTTGGAAAATGAGTTATAAATTAGTAATTTATATAGGTACTTTTCAACATCCAGTACAATCTGCTTCTTTAAAGAATAGTCTTTCATCAATTTGAGATTGTTCTAGTTTGGGATAATGTTTACATTTCACATTTTGGTTCAATTAACTATTAGTAGACAATACTGAAGGTTATGGAATTAAGTACAACAATTATTCCAAAACATATTCCTGTCAATGCTTTCTGGGCTCCTTCTGATATTTCTGATTGTGCAGCAGAGTAAAAATGTCAAACTCTGAAACAAATTCAGTGAAATGCTACTTATATCATTAGTCAACAATTTCTCATGATACTACCGCATATCACATATTTTACCATATGTTGTGGCACTGTAAACTGTTTTAGGTTTGCTAAAAGGAAAGGGAAGAAGCAAAAGACAAATTTGATTGAAAATGCAGCATACTTATTGATAGCATGAGTTACAAGTAGGTAAAATCTTAAGCAAGGTGAAGTTATGTCACATCACAGGCACAATTTTCAGGGTTTTTTAAGCAAGATTTATTGAAAAATAAAAAATGGGATTACAAAAATGTTGGAAACTAATTTATTTCCCATCTAAAGCTACTACATCCCAAAGCTCTACAACAGACCTGTATTTCCTTTCTAATTGGCTTTCTGTGAACAGCAAACTGCTGGGTCTTTTCACTGATAATCAAGGAGCTTAGAGTGCTTATTTAGACAAATGGTTTTCTGAAACTTCATTGCTCTGGAAACTGGTAATTGTTGTGGGTGAGAATGGAAGTGCAGTAGTAGCAATCTCATCACCTGTGAAGCCCTCACTTCACCCCCAACAACCCTTTGACGGGGTGGAAAGACAGAATAGATGTGTTAACTTATCAGCATTATATTCTGCATGTGATTCTTAGAATTTGCTATTTCAATACTTCATAAACGTGTGCATTTGTTTATAAATTATAGTCTTCCTGTTTTTCAGCTTTTTCTATAGTTGCTCAATTGTGGGATGTCAGCTTGAAACTACTAAAGAAAGAATTTTTCATTCTGCAGAAGAAAAGAATGGCATGTCTGACATCAAGAATTAGTTATGACAAGCTATTTGAAAAATATGTATTAACTCAATAACAACACATTTTTAAATTCACACAATTTAACAGGGAGAGAAGAGGTTCAGCTAATAGTATTCAGAGAGAAAATAGGGCAGTGGGACGAGGTTGCCAATCCGAGCACAAAGTGCATCTGAAGGTAATAGAAGTTTGTTTATTCTGAAAATTATTTTATTTCAAAAAATTTATTTCTATGGACTATTGCCTACATAAGAAGTGAAACACTTTTCTCTTTTCCTGATTCTTCAGTAGAGGGTCCCCCCCCACATTAGGTCAATGTTTCTCAACCTTGGCAACTTTAAGTTGTGTGGACTTCAACTTCCAGAACTGGCTGGGAAATTCTGAGAGTTGAAGTCCACACATCTTAAAGATGCCAAGGGTGAGAAACACTGCATTAGAAGGATAATACAATGAGATTCTTCTGTGTCTTAAAGACTGCCATTTATATTATGACAACAATGATGCCTCTATCAGTAACTGGGATACTACATTTGTAATAATTAGACACAAGGGAATGCTACAGGTTCGATTTGTCACAGAATGATGGTACTAAAGTAGAAAGTAGACCAGGAATCCAAAGTCTAGGATCCACAAACCAGACCTGATTTGGCAAAAACTATTCAACATTTTTAGCTTTTTCCTTACTAAGGCAACAACAACAATAACAGCTTAATATTACCCTTCGATACTTGTATTTCTACTCTGTCAAGGAAATATGGCAAATTCAAATTCTGTGGTTACAAAGGATGCAGCGAGATGGATGGGATTTAAATTCAAAGAGCTCAGTGCAATAGATGTAAATAAATCTATTAATGTTCATAATAAATCAAATAAGTTGAAAATCCAGAAGATTTTTAAACAGAAATTTTAATCTATTAAGCAGATTTTACTCTTTATCCAAACTACCCGTATTTTCGGAGTATAATACACACCTTTTTACTCCCAAAAAGAGGGTGAAAACTTGGGTGCGTCTTATACACCGAATGTAGCCCCACCCAGCCACCCCCACCCTTTGGCCTCTGCCTCCCAGCAATTTACCTCCTTGCAGCAAACAGAATAGAGCCTGATTAGCAGAAGCAACTATTATCGGCCTCCTGACCATCAGCTGAGAGGCGGCAGGCAGGCCCACCTGCTAAAAGGAAAGTGAAACTAGAACTGCAAGGAGGCAACTTGCTGGGTGGCAGAGGCTTTAAAATAAATGCTTGATCTGAAGAGGCCCAGTGCTATTGTATCTTCTTTTAAATAGCAGAGAATAATGTATACTTCAAGAAAGCCACATCAATTTTAACAGCATCTGTACAAGTAATAATCTGAAATGTAACAGTGTCCTGTTTTAGTATTAAAATAAGACAGCTGAGTTAAACCCTGACTTAGTCATGTTTGGAGTAGATCTATTTAAATAATTGGGAGGAGTTAGTGTGACTACATTTAAGAAAACTTTCTGGCATTAATATACTGCCATAATGTACATTTCTCCAATTCTTTGCTATTTCTATGGGTCAGGCACACATGCACAGAAATACACAGTGTATATCATCTGTACTGTTTGCTGTTTGCTGTTTGCTGGGAGGCAAATTGCTGGGAGGCAGAGGCATATTTTTTTCCCCTTGTTTTCCTCCCCCAAAACTAAGGTGCGTCTTATACTCCGGTGCGTCTTATACTCCGAAAAATACGGTATATATCCAAACTATAAACAAGAAACTGTACTGCTAATACAGTTTTTGTTAACAGTAATCAAATATCAAAAAGACCAATAAAAGTCTTTGTTTTTGATTGCCTTAGGCAATAGTTCTCAATGTTCTAACTCCAGAGATGCTTCACTAAATTTATGTTCACAAAATCATGTTTACTCAATTAGACCAATGATCTCTGTGTTTACAACAAACACTAACTTCTGCTAATCACATGAGCTGGATCTGTAGAAAACACCAAATTACATGTGGTTGTCAGTTTCTGTTCAATATGTCATGCAGACGTAACCTAGGTATGGCCCTAACAAATAGGGTTGCTTGAGAATACTATGAACAATTAAGGTATTGTGATTTAAGAGCTGACCAGATGTAAAGCCGATGCAATGTATGCTGATGCAATAGGAATGATTCAGCATTTGACATCACCGGTTTAAGACTCTGATGGGGTCCACACAAGACTGTTACCTTTTTAAGAGGTGTCTATATATATAGGTGGCCATCGAGAGCGTATCTCTCTCTCTCGTCATGTATCTCATTGCTCTCCCTGTGTCCATAGCTGTATGATAAGGTATCTACCACATATATGTATGTATATATTTAGTCTAAAGGCTCTGTGTGCTGTGTGCTGTGTTTTGCTCCTGGGTTTATCTCATAATACTAGTCACACTGCAAAACTCTGACACAATTTAGATCCAAAAACTGCTATTTCAGATCCTGTTGAACCGTCTTTTAACTACTATATGTGCCATACTTTTGTTTGTGCAGAATGTCAACAACTGAAAATGATTTTAACATCTCACTGCCTTTTCTGATAATTGTTTTGGTTAAAGCAGTGCTTAAAAAAACCTCCAACAATTCTTAGGATTCAAATCAGAAACTAAAGTTGACTCCAAAACCCCTCCTGCCACATTGCCAATAAACTGGCTGGTGGTTTGTTTGTTTGTTTGTTTGTTTGCAATATTTAATATTACATATCACAAACCTCTGAGAGGTATAGAAAAATGAAAGTCCATATAGTTAAGTGTCATAATCCAGTACAAAGTAAAACACTGCCTTTCCCAACGGAAAGAAACATATCAAAGTAGCATCCCAATAACCATATATCCCCTCTCTATGCTGTTTAACGTTTTCATAAAGCTTCTGGAAGAGGTTCTCTGCTGATTTGGATGTTGATGGTACTCAATGAAACTCAGCTTCTCCAGAATGCACTGGGGATGACACCAAAGCCCTTCCTCTGGCTATTGTGAATCAAATGTACACAAATGAAATCTTTGAAGATGAAATTCTTGTTTCTAGCACCTGCTCCTCCCCACAACTGGCAAATAATTCCATGAAAAAAACCCATGCATGCTCTGAATCACATTTGCCCTTCAATGATTTGACAGATCATTGCACAGTTCTGTCCTCTGTTGTAGAAGGTCTGATTAACATTCAACACGGCAGCTTGAGACCAGATTGTAATTTTACAACTGTTGTTTGTAGATAGGCATATGTGAGGGCTGACAATTTTTATACAGCTAAGCTACCTAGCCCTAATGGATATGAATAAGCACTATATTATTTCATGGAATCTCAGGACAATTTTATCAGATAATTGAATATATCTTTTCTTGAGTTGTGGTATTGTTTTTTAAAACTGAATACTGTTGTGTGTTTGGTAGGTGTTAAAAATAAACAGTTATACCAATTAGGTAACTGTAGTTTAAGATAAAAAATGTTGGAATCTATTTAAAAATCTTCATGTTCCCATTTATTTAAATGCAGTCAATTTAAATCCTTAATTTAAAAGCATTCTGGAAAGTCCCAATAGTTATTCTCTGGGGAGATGGAATAAGTAATGCACAGTCATGTATACAAAATTGTTATAAGATCATACCCTTAATTTATCTGAAGTCTATTGCTGTTCCTATAATATTGTACTTGAAATTTTTCCAAGGAATTTAATGTGCAGTTGACTGTGAGTTATTTGATTAATTTATGTCAGCCAAACAAATTACAAAGCTCAAATTAAACAACACCATTGCACAAGTTAGCCAGTGTTTGGGAAACAAAGAATTAAGCAGAGATATTGGCTTTGTCATATACCAAAAACAAGATGAATTATTGCGCTTCGAACTGCTTCCTTTTTGCCTTTCGGTCCCTCCAGGGGCCATCCAACGACAGTCCGTTTCTATGTGTTACATATTTTTACTGATAAATAAATAAATAAAGGGAGACTAGTATAGATCTATTTCAAGCTATTTAGCTCTCATCAGCTAGCCACACCCTTTTTTTTTTTTTTTGATGAGCGTGTGTGTGTGTGTGTGTGTACACGTACGTACATTAAGTAAGTAAGTATATATGAATGTATGTATGTATGTATGTATGTATGTATGTATATATGTATGTATGTATGTATGTATGTATGTTATATTTTTACATAAATAAAGGGAGGCTAGTATAGATCTATTTCAAGCTATTTAGCTCTCATCAGCTAGCCACACCCTTATGGGATTAGAACCTGGGCCCCTTGCCTAACAAGGCAAGTGATATATATATATATTGAAGTAGGCAGATACATACAGCCCCCCAATATAATACTTTTTGTGGGAACGTTGTATTTAATCAGGCATGGGGTTAATACATTATTGAGGCACAGGATAAACCTATTATGTGGATTTCCAGGAAAATATGGCAGACTAAAAATGGCAGTGCTGCAAAAAGCAGAGCTGACAACCATGGTGGAATGAAGAGCTCGTGAATAGACTGGCTCTTCAATAATTCCTCTGCAGACAAGGAGAGGACTTGAGATCACCCACAAGACTCCAGACATCTGCTCCTCACGAGGTTGCAAGAAAGCAGTCTCTGGCAGGTTTAGAGCTCTGGGAGATAAGGGAATATCCATCTTGTTCAAACTTTGGTTAGAAAGGACACTAAACGGATACTACCCCTTTTTCTAATCACTTTTGGAAATTGCTTTTTAACTGCCTTTCAGTTATTAGGAACTATTGGATTGATATGTTTTACATCACTGAGTTTCCTTCAATTTGTAATGAAAGAAGGTTTAACTATAAGTTTAAGAACTTAAAAATGGATTTTTTTTTCAGAATAAACAGTAAAAAGTAATTAAAACTTAGATCTTAAAAACTTACGAATGGACTAAGGGTGCAGAAGATATATTTAAGATTTTGGTATTAATTATTAAGAAACCTTCCCATGGGAAGAAAATTCTTTTCTATTTCTCTTTTTACTTTTCTCTATTTTTCCTTTCTGCACCTTTAAAAAAATTTTTTTTGTTTGTATTATTTTTATTGTTGTAATTGAAATATTTAATGAAGTTATTATTAAAAAAGGAAAAATATGCTATGTGTTATAACTATAGTAACATAGAGCAGTAGCTCAAACTTTGGGAAAAAACAGATACTTCATCAACCCAAAAGCACTGTTGTTTTTGTAATTATTGTTAATGTAAAAGGGAAACAAAAATTGTTGGACAAAAATTAAACCTGGAAAAATTCTTCATGGTATTTATATCTAAAAAAAAGATCCTGTAAATAGATGAATGAAGAAAATGAATGCATGGTAGAATGTTTTCAAGCTGTGTATATATTTTTTCCAAGTAAAAGGAACTGCCAATTAATGTACAACCATGAAGAAGAACAAGGTCATGCCAAATTCAGTGCATCTTATAAAGATTCTATTTCACAAAAGATTTTGCAATTATTTCTTGATAAATGAGACCATCTATATTTTAACACAGCATTTATTCTACAACAGATTTTCAGACAATTTAGAACTACGTCGACTTTGGTCTGACCTAAGTGTAGCACATAAAATTATCTGCTACAATGTCCTACCTGTCAATGACTAATTCAGCTTCAACCGCAACAATACACGAGCACACAATAGATAAAAACTTAATGTAAACCGCTCCAAACTTGATTGCAGAAAATATGACTTCAGCAACAGAGTGGTCAATGCCTGGAATGCACTACCTGACTCTGTGGTTTCTTCCCCAAACCCCCAAAACTTTAACCTTAGACTGTCTACCGTTGACCTCACCCCATTCCTAAGAGGTCTGTAAGGGGCGTGCATAAATCTTGCAGATTTGAATTCCCAGAATTCCCAGCCAACATGTAGGCTAGGTGAAGATAACAGGAGTATCTAAAGTATATGGTGGGTACCAATTAGGACAAGTGTGGGTGGGTAGCTTTTGGGAGACTGGGCCACATCTATAATTTTTTGGCAGGTTGAGAACTACAGGCTGCAATGGATAGAGAAGAGAAGGAAGGACTGTCATGCATGTGGATTTTGTAAGATATTTTTCCTGTGGCATTTGATTTTTTTTTCCTTTTTAGGAATTGTGTTGAACTTATTTTATGATAAACATTCATTAGCCATGGTGGCGCAGTGGTTAGAGTGCAGTACTGCAGGCTACTTCTGCTGACTACTGCCTGCCTACAATTTGGCAGTTCAAATCTCACCAGGCTCAAGGTTGGCTCAGCCTTCCATCCTTTCTAGGTGGGTAAAATGAAGACCCAGATTGTTGGGGGCAAACTCTGTAAACTGCTTAGAGAGTGCTGTAAAGTCTAAGTCTAAGTGCTATTACTATTATGAATCTCATATCAAATCATCAAGATGTGGCAAGAAACAGTCTATCAATTTTTGACCACAGAGAGTTTAGAAGTAAAAACAAAGCAACAACAGATTCAGAAACTGCTTGCAACATTGGAGTTTCGGGTTCTTCATTGGAGGTTAAGAAAAGGATTCCATAAAACATATCAAATCCTGGGAAATTAGTTTATAATAAGAGCCATACAAATGTACTATACTAAACTCTCTCAATTTCATCAGCAAAAAACATTAAGCATAAAATTATTTCAAATCACATATCTTCATCAATATGTAATATTCATATACAAAACCTTAATTTATCCTACCCATATCCTTCTCATGTTCTATGTATGTCCCTCTTTGTAATGAGACTTATTTTCACTCTAAGTGAATAGAGAGATCCATTGTGTGGAAGGCTGCAGAATTTTAATGAACTGCAAAATATAGCTAATTATGAGGGGGAAAAGCATCTTCTGCACTTTCTCATGCAAATTAGACACATTAATTGGTGTTCAGAGACTCCTTTTAAAAAAAACAGAGAGAGAAAACCTTAAAGGGAAAAAGAGGAGGGAGGGAATGACAATTTGCTTTCTTGTCCATATAAAGTAAATGAAGATAAATTGAAAAAGAAAATGTTAATAGGCTAGACAATCACTGTTAGAACTCTAGAAATTTATTAGGTTTTTAAAAACCATTTATTTCCCAACGTTCTCATGTTGAGCTTTTACCAAATAAATCCTATAATCAAAGCACCTCATTCACAGCAGTATGATTTTCTTCCCAGTTTATAAGGATAATATTGGAAGTTTCAACTTCATTTAGATAGTTCACCATGCATAATGAGACATATTCTAGTAGGCTGTAATATCCCTTGGGTCTACTTTATAGGTTTTAAAATATAAATACATTTAGAAACGTTTTTCTTCTAGTTCCAGATAGCATCTAAAATTGGCCCTTAGTGCAGTGGATATAGAAATATTTTAGACTACCCTGTGGGTTGGGAAGATGGAATATATGTAGATGTCCAGTGTAACATTTGTCCCATTTTTGCAGCAAAGACCTAGTGTGGCTTATAGGCCTCTTTTTCTTCTGTGGAATACTCAATTTCAGGGATGTTAGAAGCAAATCCAGGCAATAGCTAAGTTGGGTAATATAAATGCAACATTATTCTTTTGTGATTGATTAGCCTAACCTAATAGCCATTTTGTGAACAGACAAGTCCCCTGAAAACAGCCACCTTGTGAGAATGCTCACAATAAAGTCTTAAGTTTCTAAATTTGTCTATCTCAGTTTTATGGAATTATATACATTTTATGTTTCTCTTGCTTCTGAGGAATGCTATAATCAATACAATGTGGGGAGCCATGGCTTAGTAATCCCTTGGAGGAACATTCCTTATGCCATATGTTTTAGAAAAGGGTTTATAAAATACTGTGAAAACCAAGTGTGAGATCAGTATAAAATCTTGGGCATCCCAGATGCTCTTCTGATTAACTAATTCACTAATTAATCTTCACAGCATCCCCCATAAGGCATATATTGGAAGCAAAGTTCATATTTTAGAGAACAGGGACAGTGAACTGTTACAAGTGCAATAAATCCCAGTTTTTAGGGAAAATGAAACTTCAACATGAAGAATGAACATGAAAGATGAAACAAAATGATACATGCTATATTTTTTATCAAGGTAGCACAGTTCAAAGCAAAGCCAACTATTGCTGATATTAACTGTATGGAAGAGGGAGCAGCCTACAGATATTACATCTGGATTTAATGAAATGATTGGTTTAAAATGTGCATTTAAAAAAATAAAATAAAAAAAATCAACACAAACAGATGGATTTTTAATGACAGATGGTAGACTCTAGTATAATAATAATAATAAAGAAAACTCAAAAGGAATTGGTAGGAAATAACAGAAAACTAGCTTCCTAAAATGATGCAGATGTTAAAACATAGTAAGTGCTTTTATATCAGAGAGCTTAAACAGTTTCACTGATTTTTGTAAAGCAAATTGTTTACCACAACTGAAGTACATAATACATACAGCAGAAATATATGTGCAAAGTCTTCCTTTTTATAATTTCACTTTATAGAAAAAGACAGGATACAACAATCTTGAGTTTCATTAAAGAAAGGCACAGCTGATTATGTTAGCTTGTATACATTTGTCAACAATAGCTGCGTCAATAAAAATAATCATTTCAAGTATATTCTAAACTAAATATGTCAAACCCTAATGATAGCTTGTTGCTTCCAAATATCTACAAATTCCACTGTAATGCTTAACAAACATGGTACTAGAGCAGAATAATTTCTACTTTCTTCAATAAATAGAGAAATGATGCTGTTGGACTGCAAATGAGGACAAGTGAAAAATTTAAGGAGCAAACTCCTATTTCCTTTTGTAAGAAGGGAAATGAAGAAATGGTACATTATTATAATGCCTATCAGTTTTGTTAGGATTATGGGTTTATGCACTGTTGGCAACCCATATGTAATAGCATTTAATAAAAAATTGTAACCTTTTTCAATGTATACTAGTTTAATCCTCATGTCTACATTTTCCACTATTTAAACTGGGATTTGGTACTTATTTATCTAATTTATATAGCTGCCCATCTCAAGTGATTGGGCGGCAAGCATCCCAGTCCTGCAATGGACTGCAATCTTAAATTCAAGGCAAAGTTTTCTCAGCAATAATCAATCATAATGCTCTTGATTTAAAAGGTGTTGTTTCAGTCCTCAGCATGTAGAATCAGGGACAGTGGAAACAGAATCAGTCCATCAGGCAAATTAAACTTCCCTATAAATAATTGTTACTAGGCTTATGCTGATTAGAGGAAGCACTGTGGAATAGTTTAAAATTATATAACCTCTAAAGGACATACAAATGAATATCAACAAAATTATCCTACAAGACAGTTCATGACAAATGTAATTTTCTCAGAGTGTGCCTTCAATGAAGATAAATTATTTCAAGCTTTTTATTACAGAATCTTTTCTTGAATTTGATGAGTTCTAGAATTGGCCTAAAGTCATTGTGGCTACACATTTGAGAAAGCTAATTGGTATTGATGGCTGGTTGTTACTTCTCTGAAAAGCATACTACCTGCTCTAGTAGTGAAAGTTGGGTTGATAGCCAAGAACACATCTGTCTCATGCTGTTGTGTTGGATTATACAATTTATCATTGCAAAGTAGTTTGGACATGTAAAGAACTTGTTAAAAGAGCAAGTCATAATCTTTTCAGATAGGAAAACGCACAGCAGAGAATTTAAAGCCTAGTCAAATAATGCAGCCGCTAATTCATGTTCTCAGATGAAGTTATTAAGCACTGCATTCTTTAGGCAACTCGCACCGACCATCACAGCATTTACACTCATAAACCAACATAGCCTAAAACCAGAGGTGGATTCCTCCCGGTTCGCACCGGTTCTATAGAACCAGTAGTAAACCGGTGGTGACGTCATGGAGCCGGTTCTGTCGGTGCCGGTCCATGGACGCCGCCATCTTTTTTTTTATTTTTTTTTATTTTTTGGGATTTTTTTTTGCTGGTTTTTGCTTCTGCGCATGCGCAGAAGCCGAGTTTTCGGCACTGCACATGCACATGCGTGACTGCGTGTGCAAAGCGTGCACGCACCCACACGGCCACATGGCGTGCAATGCATGCGCAGCCACGCAGCATGAGAGGAAGCGAACCGGCAGTGAGGTAAGTTAGAACCCACCCCTGCCTAAAACCTACCGTAATTCCTTTAAGGCATAGAAATATTCCACCTGGAATACTCCTTGAATCCTGACTGAACAGCTGTTGAAGCTCTGCAAGAATCTGGTGGTACAAGATGATCCATTATAGTGTATGAATTCTTCATGCTTTCGTGAATCCTCTTATTTCTAGTTACTGAAATGGCATTGCAAAATAACAAATCTATTTCACTAATTTGTTTTGAATAGGGTTCAGCATTTAAATTCTTAGCTCTGAAATCTCAGGACACTAACTATGAGAGTTTATTTATTTAGATGATTTATATTGCTGCCTATTTGCACATGGCGACTCAAGGAGGCTTACAAGAATATAAAAACATCATACAAAAACAATAAAACTAATAAAAGAGAGAATCATATATAACCCCCATCCCCCACCCCGGCAACAACACATCATATGAGCCATTTAATGGGCTCCATCCCGCTCTGCGTTTCCCAGGCCCGCTAGCAGAACCAGGTCTTCAGCGCCTTCCGGAAGAGTGTTGGGGGGGGGCATTCTAAGTTATTTACTAAGCTATGCAAGGCAGCTTGGGTCTTCGTTGACTAGAAGCTTCATGCAGGAAAATGACAATTGTTCTTGCCCAAGCAAAAAGGTGACACAATTTGCCTCAACAAGGTACTTCATGCCAACTTGCTGTCCCAATCCAGCTCTTCTGATAAGCAGGATGGGTATCTCTTTGTGATGGAACATGTACAGAATCTTTTTCTGGTGCCCTCAGTAGTTGACTAGAAGCACTGGAATAGGTTTTTGAGGAAGCACAGCACATAAGCAGCTCTTTGGAGTTCTAGAATGAGGCTATGAAGCAATGGGACCATTTTATTTATTGAAGTAAGAGAAAGCGGTTGCTTCGTGTATTTGTTATGATGTAGAGATTTAAATGAAACACTATCAGTGACCACATGAAACTTAGTATAGTCTTATTGACTAGGGGAACAAAGGTTAGAAATTATGGTAAGAGGTACAGAAGTGGATCTAAATTATCTTACTCTATCCCATCTATTTCACAATTTCAGCGTTGCCTGTTGAAGAAGGCTTTTTCACATTTTTTCTTCATGGAACTTATTGTATTCAGGATCCATTCTAGAAATAATGATTGCACAATTCTGAATTCTCTTATTGGTTTCTTTACTATACGTTCTTCAGGAGCTACTATTGTTAAAATGATGCCTCATATTCAAAGAAAAATGAAAAAAACAAAATTCAAGTTACAGGTTTTATAAACACATACAATAATTACTCCTATCTAAAAACAAATATATTTTTAAAGACTTTGTAATTACCTTAATGCTTCATTTTTACATGTTGGGTATATCTGCCACAACTAATTACCTTGCCAATTGCAGCAATAAAAGCAACAATAAACGTACCAACTTCCAAAGCGATACTTACTCTCACACAATTATCATTTCTGTGTTGGAGATTCAAAATGTAAGAGAAAAAAACAATAAGATAACCTTTCTCAAACCTTGCCTACTAAAATAAACAATTTGTTCATTACAGATCTCTTTTTCTCACTGATAAACCCACATGCATGCATGCATGCATGCATGCACATTAGGTATATCTACCCTGTTTCCCCCAAAATAAGACATCCCCTGATAATAAGCCCAATCGGGCTTTTGAGTGCATGGCAATAAGGCCAAGCAGTTATTTCAGGGTTCAAAAAAATATAAGACAGGGTCTTATTTTCGGAAAAACACGGTAAGAAATATACCTGAGATTACCTGAGGAACTGTCTTTCTCTAACTATATTGACATATCCCACCCAGTCAGGCAACATATGTTGTGGATCCTGTCAGTTAAAGAAATTCAACTGGTGGGATCTAGGAGCAGAGCCTTGTCTGCTGTTGTCCCTGCCTTTGGAAAATCTTACCTCCAGAGGTGAGGTGGGCCTCCACACTTCAGGCCTCCCAGAAGAGTGTAAAGATCTGGTTCAGCCAATTGGCATGAAGATGTAAGAATGATATGCAACTCTGGGGATGGTTGGTGTCTTGAGACTGCTCCCCCCACCTCTTTAACTTTTAATACCTTAATTTTTAACTTTGTACTTAATTATGCTTTTAACTTTGTTTTTAACTGTGTTTTTTACATCACTGTATATTTTTCAAGTGAAATGGGGCAGTGTAGAATTTGATAAATAAATAGATAAATAAAAGAGAGAGGTGGGGGGGGGAGAAGATATTAGGATTAGATTATTTGGGAGGTGAGTAGAAAGAGACATCACTCTCTCATCATCCTATAGTGGTTTAGAGGTTTCATTAAAATTTTATCAAAAGCAAATTCAAAGGGAAAATATTAGTGAAAATACTTTGAATAGGTGCGTAACAAGAGTTGCATCTCTTCAAGTGTCTAAATTACTTCCTAGTTGTCAGAGAGAGTGTCTCAGTCAGGAAGCAGTGGATCAGCCTGGAATCATTATGCACACACAACAGGGTAAGGTCTGAGCCCCCTTGAAAGCTGTTGAATTTTATCTAATGTTTCCCAGGGACAAATTGCCAGTCTGAGAAGATTGCTGTGAAATAGGCATTAAGCAATAAAGTAGTTGGCTTACATTCCACATGTGTGGGCCTAGTTGTTTGTGCCTGACATTAATTCACTCATGGTTAAGTACAAAAAATTTCCTATGTAAGGTCAGTAGCAGACCCAAAATAATTGACAGGAAAAATCAAACCGAAGATGAGGAAGTAGAAAGTCATTCCTAGACAAATGATAGCCTTTTCAGTCCATATACTCAAATTATGATGAATGAGTGACAAGCCGTTAATTTCTAAAAGAAAAAGAAAGCATTACTTTTCAAGGAAAAACTAAATTATTGAACTGAATGGAAAAAATAGCCACATTTGTTACTTGAGCTTCCTCCAAGAAAGGAGGAAGTACACATGGGTTTCTGTCATTTTATTATTGTTATTGTTATAATTATTGTTATAATTGAGACAGTACCATCATCTTACACAAAACCTTTTTAAGATGTAAAGACGTAAGAGAGAATATCTAAAACTGATAATGGGTCAAGTGAATGAGAAACAAAGGCTATGAGGAATGAATAGATCATTGAGAATAAAACTTCTAAATTACAAAATGTGAGAAAAAGGTAGGCTCTGAGGAAGGATTTGAAAGAATGGAAAGTGGCCCAATAGATTTCTATATCTGATTTTCCAAATGGGATTTTTTTTTTTTTGCAGCAAGACCCATACTTAGAATGTTATGTTATATAAGTATTCTTGTAAGCTGCCCAGAACAATTCATTTAGCCTGTCTTCAATGGGTATAGGAAAGGCTAGCCTTATATTCCTTGAAAATCCTTTGCAGAGAATAAGCATTTTCTGAACAGTCATAGGGAATACAGCAAAAAGAGAGAATCGTCTTATATTATGTAAAGGGAGATTTCTGCAATGAAGAATCTGCTGATGATAATCACCTTATTTCACTTCTAATGATATCCACTTCACCCTTCTACTGGCTACAGCTTAACTCCCTTCTCAGTTCAGAAGCTTCCAAACTTTAAAAACAATTTGGAAGAACATCTGAAGATGACAAAAGGGAAAGGAAAGACTGGTTGAATGAGCTTCCTTCTGTTCATGCAACTAATGGATGGAAGGCATCACATGTGCCAATCAGGGGTGGGTTCTGGATCCTTTTGCTGCTGGTTCGCTCAGGGTTGCGCCGTGCATGCGTGTGCGCTTTGCGCGCGCGTGCACCCCCGCAGAAATAAAAAAATAGCTTCTGCGCATGCACAAAGGCAAAAATTCGCTGTTGTGGCCCGCCAGCATCCCGTGCAGTTGATCATGGATCCTGAGGACGATGAGGCGGTTGTGGCACGGTACCATCGGCCCGTGCACCTGGCGCGCTTGGGCACGCAGGGCTGCTAGAAGACAAGAGTGGCTACTCAAGAGGAGGTCTCCTCGAGAGTAGAGCTGCAGGCTAAGTGGCCACACCCTTAGACTATTTAAGCCCTGATCATGCTTAGCCTCGTTGCAGGAAGCAATGTTTAGTATTACTCTTGATCTTTGTGACTCCAGTCTGCTCTGTTCTTGTTCCAGTACGAGTCTTGTTTCCTGCATTCCTAGCTCTGGGAGTATTGCCAGATACAGTAAGATCTGCTCATTATCTCTTGGACTCCGGCCAGCTGTTAAGACTTAACAGCGGGGGTTTGAAAAAGACTCTTCTGCCTTTATTTTGTTTTCAACGACTCCTAAGAAGTTATTAGGAGCTCTTTCTTCTGAGTAAAAGAAGCTTGTTTGGAAGTTTGTGTGTGTGTATTATTGGTGGCTCGTTGCTGGGGTAGAACATTCGCTTCTGCGCACGCACAGAAGCAAAATCCAAGATGACGGCACCCACGAAGACACTGAAAGAACCGGTTCCATGACATCATCGCCAGTTTACTAACGGTTCTAAAGAACCGTTTAGAGCCGGTAGGAACCCACCTCTGGTTCCAATCCATTTTTGTAATCATGTATTTCATGGAAACCAGTAATTGACATGCTACTACTCAAACAAAATTGAGCCTTATTCGTCTGGCTAATGAAAACCATTTTGATGCAAACTTCTAAAACTTCCTATGCTAGTGAAGTAAATTTCAGTACCATAATTCTCTTGGATATTATTTTAAATATTAGCTATTCTGTTTCTATCCTATAACTTTAAAATAAAATTATTTGAAATTACTGGATGTATTCAACATCAACAATACATCACTATAGACTTCTATGTCTTCTTGTTAAATCTTAATATGTAATGCAATGAAGATATGCTAAAAATATATTTTATGGATTAAGATCATGTTTTTTTATCTGTGCTATCTGATCACCTTTAGATTATATTAATTTTGATCCTTCAGTGCTCTATTTTGAAATATATTGTTAAATTGTTCTTGCAACTTTAATACAAAGTTATTTAAGGACAAGTCAACTGGAAATAGAAGAGTTAATTCTGACTAATCGCATCCATATATATGATATGTAAAAGACAGTTGTCATCTCTGTGATTCAGCTCTCAGTTAAAGTTACAGTTTACAATTTAATGTTCAGCAATAAAATGAATATTGCAAGATTAATTTAATGTTGACTATGGCATCAACTATAAATGTCACTCTTGAGTTCATAATTTATATTCCCCAGAAAGCCTGTGGACAGTGAATGAAACATACCATATATAAAAACTATAGTAGCTTAGTTAAAGCTTGCAATAAATGGATATATTACAGTTCTGATCTTGGCCTTCCAAATTAAGACTGTGCTATAAAATTAATGAGAATCTACAGAACTAAATAAGAGGCTATCGTTTCTAAAGCAAATGTCATTTAAGAATAAACTGATTATACTAGTTTTATTTATTTTTATTTATTTTATTAGATTTATGTGCCACTTTTCTCCTCTAGAGGTGACTATGGTTATAATTAAATAATACAAAATTTGCAATTATACTTGCAGTTTTATTATATTGCAATTATATTCTTTTTAATACTATATAAGATTTCCATGTTTTAAAGATCTCTTAAGACTGAAAGAAGATGATGTCATCAGAGAGTTTTATATCTTTGTTTCTACTTGAGTATTACAAATACAGATTCCTAATATAAAGAGCCCAAGTGCTTTATAGCCAAGATCTAGAAAAGATCTGGAAAATCTTAGGCCAGTCAACTTAATGTCTGTTCTGAGCAAATTGGTGGAAGTGGTAATCAAATTTTAAAAAAAACCATGCACATAGGAAAACACACCTTGTTGAAGGAATAGCAAAATGATTTAGCAAAAATAAACCCTGCCTCATCAAGAGATTTTTTTTTACTATAAAGAAACTGGAAGAAGAAACTTCCTCTCCCAAAACACTAGCACCAGGCATGGTCATTGAATTAAGGTGTTTGGAAGATAGCTAGACACATAGACAGATGAGAGAGACACAGAGAGAGAGACAGACAGACAGACAGACAGACAGACAGACAGACAGACAATAGAGGGCTATGCTGTGCAGTATATTTCTGAGCAGCTTATTATAGAATAATAGTATTAGCCTTTGCTCAACCTATTCTGCTTTGTAACTAAGTTGGAGTATTACTGCAATATAGTATTTGATCTGCTCAATCACAGTTCTTGTCTTCCTATAACAACCAGTTTCAAAGAAGGAATTATTACTGCAGTGCCTTGCAGGCAACATTTATGGCAATTGATGTCTGAAAAGTGGCTTATTACTACAGGTAGCTCTACTGATGGTCTTATATTAGTAAAGAGATTCAATCCCTTGCTATAAACAAGTGATTTTTATCACTTTTTCAAAGAGAAATTCCAGCCCTAAAGGTTACCAGACTTCATGTTTAGCACTTCATTCAGGAGGAATTCCATCAGTGATAAGACCAAAGTTGGTACTTTTCCATTTATCATTCCTTTTTATTAGGTTATCTTTCACAAGTGTTGTATCCAATACTGTACTGCAATGAAGTGCAAATCACGTTTCTTTATATAATTCAATTATGATTTAGCCTGTCTGCCAGATCGCTCTCATAAATATGTCTTTTTGAATGTTTTGTCGAGGTACAGTATACAAGAGGAAACAAATTAAGCAACAAGGTATTAGGCTAAAATTGAATGTTATTTTATAGTAGAATGCTGCACATTCATGAAATTTAATTGTTAAATTCTTTTTTTTAAAGCAGAGTTGTTTTCTAACTATAGAAGATGCATCTGCAGCCCTTTCCCTCACCTTTGCTCAACAGCTTATTTCTACAGTGTCATTATCTAAAGTGAGCACAATTGCTTAATTGGTTATTAAATTACTAGATCATGCAACCCACATACATTTCTGAAAGTTATGTTAACTTCAGTAAAAATAACAGAATATAAAGACCAAGCAAATATTACTATAAATTTATTTATAGGAAAATAAATAAGCTCCCATCCAACAAACATTCTCTGGGAAATCTCAGTTTTCACCAATTCCCAGAAAATTTATCAGATTAAGTATTAACCTGATATCAATGTGGAATCTTTTCCATAAAACAGAAGATGTCCATGAACCCTACCATCTGATATTTTGAAATTGGGAAGTCTTAAAGTTAACACATCTTAAAGTGTCAGAGGTTGAAAAACACTGGCCTATGGAATGGAACAGAACAGAACGTCTGCTGGAAAATGAAGAGAGGATTGGTAAAATTCACCTGAGGTTCTGGTTATACTTAGGAGCTAAGTCATAGATTTAAGTTTTAAACCATTTTGAATCACATCTGGAAACCTATTAGCAGCCAATTCAGGAGTCACAACAGAGATGTCACATGGCTGCAGCATTTCTCATTCACCAATAAGTAAGCAATAGCAATAGCACTTAGACTTATACACAGCTTCACAGTGCTTTACAGCCCTCTCTAAGTGGTTTACAGAGTCAGCATATTGCCCCCAACAATCTGGGTCCACATTTTACCAACCTTGGAAGAATGGAATGTTGAGTCAACCTTGAGCTGGTGACACTTGAACTCCAAACTGTCAGCAGTCAGTAGAAGTAGCCTGCAATACTGCATTCCAATCACTGCGCCACCACGGCTCAAGTAAGGTTCTGCATTTTACAACTGCAGTTTCCAAGTGAAATTCTAAAACAGCTCAATGGAAACTGAATGGTAATAGTCCAATCACAAGGCAATAAGGATGTGTTTCACTTTCAGGAAGTAGGCATTGAACCGATAGACCAACCAAAACTGGGTGAACATCCCATGGCCACAGCTTTATTTATTTATTTATTTATTTATTTATTTATTTATTTATTTATTAAATTTGTATGCCGCCCAACTCCCAAGGGACTCTGGGCGGCTCACAACAATATAAAAAACCGTTAAAAAAAAAAACCATAATAAAAACAATTAAAAACAGCTAAAAACTCATGCATACCGTTACATGGCCGGACCTCGCCAATTACAGAGGCGAGATCAACGGCCCCAAGCCTGCCGGAACAGCCAGGTCTTCACTGCTTTCCGGA
>QLTV01002140.1:3628332-3666471 GCA_003457575.1 Thermophis baileyi
GGAGTTTATCCCTCTGGTGGATACTGCCCAGTCCCTCTCTCCAATCCGCTTCAATCCGGAACAGCCCCTCCAGGCCCCTCCAGGCCCCTCCAGACCGAAGGCGTCAGGCACAGACCCCAGGTTAACCACAAATACCTCCTGCAGGCAAATGATGTTGGTGTTGTAGCCAGCCAGTTCTTTTCCGAGTAAATTTTGCAGGTAGAAAATGTCCAGCATGGCCGTTCCACCGAAGTCCAGCTCTCCGAAGTTGATGGTGGTCAGCTGTGCTCCGGCAGCCTCACAAGCTCGCACCAAGCACAGCAACGCTGTGACTTCAGGAAACATTGTACTCGCTTCTCAGCCAGTGAGCACACAGGCCCAGTTGATGATCAATGAAGGTTTCTTGTTCTTGTCTTCAGGCTAAGGTGAGTTCAGCTGTTTCCCAGCGGCCGCGGCATACTTGCAGTTTCATTCTCTTTCCATTTATCTATCTAGCAGTAGATGTGAATCCAGCAAGACTGTCCCAAGTCATGGACCTGCATCCTTCAGGATGATTCTTAATCTACTACTTCCATTACAAATGGACCTGACTGAGACCTTTCTGGATAAGCTGTAGCTCTATATTACTTAAGTTTGATGTCAGCCTTTGTTGTCCATTCAAGATTTCAAAAGCCAATACAAATTGAGTACAGCTTCTCAATAGTTTCATGTAGATATTAAGGAGCAGTGGAGAAAGAACGGAATACTGAGGCTCATCTGGATGACTTCACCCCTCCTATTAGGAAAAAGGTGAACCACAGTAGGGGAGTGCCACTTCTTCCCAACACTTGTATACCACCAAGAGGTCTAATGTAACCATGTCACACAGGCTTTTGTAGGTTTACAGGATCTTGAGTTGTTTTTCCTTTGTATTAGTGCAGTAGTGCAGAAAAACAGCTTATTTTTTAATTAGTTCAACATTCTCTTATAAGAGTTCCTTATAATTAAATAAGCCTGAAGTCTTATCTCTGCCTGCCTTTTCCCACTTGATTGATAACAGCGATAAACTTACACTGAAGTTAGAAGTGACTGGCCAAGCACTTTTAAAATGGATTGTTCTCTTTCAGAGATACAAACAGCATAAACAATGGCTAAGCATTTCTAAGGCATTTTTCTACTATTAAAGTAAAGTTTCCAGTAGCAAGCAAAGTTTGCCTTGTTATGTGTGTATAGCATAAGATACCAGTTTAATTAAGTGCTGCTACTTCTATATCTAAATTCCCTTTCTCCTTTCAACTTTGAGAAAAGAAAGAAAATATACTGGCCACATTCTCTTTTTCTGGTTGGCTTTAGCCTTCTAGCTGGTAGAACTTTCTTTCTTTCATTCTTCAGCCTCTTCCACCGCAGTGGAATGGCAGAAGATTGGCAAGGAGCAAGGCTCTTTTGCTTTCCACTCATGTAAGGTAGTTGCTCTAATAAGCTGTTGCAAAGTTTAAGTTTAAGTTTAAGTTTATTTGTATTTCTATGCCGCCCAACTCCCAAGGGACTCTGGGCAGCTTAGCCAAAATTGTGCTATAAATTCCTCCACATGAATGCTTAGAGTTACCTAGCAGGCTTTGCAGACTGCATCACTGTATTGTAAATCACTATCACTTTGGAACTTTTTATCTATACTATACTTGTAACAATTAAGATAAAGAGGACAACATGAGTTCTGTGACTTAATATCTGCTTGGAAGGATAGATGAACAAAAT
Source organism: Thermophis baileyi (assembly GCA_003457575.1). Classification (NCBI taxonomy): domain Eukaryota; kingdom Metazoa; phylum Chordata; class Lepidosauria; order Squamata; family Dipsadidae; genus Thermophis; species Thermophis baileyi. Next base: position 3,630,046 of record QLTV01002140.1, read on the forward strand.
AATATTCACTATAAAAACATTCTTAGCAAAGGGTCAACTGTCAGAATTTTTGATAAGATAGCCACACCCCCAGGTGTTGCCTGCTAGAGATAATGCCTTATTTAAAATATCTCTGGCACAGGAAAAGTTCATTGTCATTCTGTAGTCCAACTTCAGGAGTCAAGGCTCCCCAAGCCACTGAAGCCTAAGAGCCAATATAATTGAAAGGGAGACATCACCACCAGATGTTAATAATACACACTAATTTTACTTGTCCAACAACACCAGATCATGAGTGAACATGGTCTTTTTAAAAATTGACTTGGTATTTAGTAACAGCAGTTTGAATCCATGTCACTAGCAATCCAGCCTCCTAGACAAAAGGATTGAGGCATTTGGATAGGGAGTGTCAAATTGTTTGTCTCGTTTCTCCTTTAACAGCTTGCCCAATCCTCTGGCTAGAAGTAAATATCTGCATGTATTTAATGTATTTAATAATGTGTTATACAAATCTACTTATTAATGGGAATGTCTTGAGGTTTGGGGGCATTGCCAACAAACAGTTGTCTAGTAAGCCCCCCCCCCCGTCCCAGAGCCATCATTATAATTTCCTACAACACAATCCAGCAACTTTGGGAAACATAATATCTGCTCCCTATGAACCATTATTTAATGAGAAGAGCATTTAGTATTGTGAAAATATAGATGGCAGTACCAAACCATTTTAAAGAGTACCTTGGCTAGGTGTGTGATTTACATGATAGATGGATGCAAATCAGTGGTGGGTTTCAAATTTTTTTACTACCGGTTCTGTGGGCATGGCTTGGTGGGCGTGACATGGCTTGGTGGGCGTGGCTTGGTGGGCGTGGCAGGGGAAGGATACTGTAAAATCTCCATTCCCACCCCACTCCAGGGGAAGGATACTGCAAAATCTCCATTCCCTCCCCACTCCAGGGGAAGGTTACTGCAAAATCCCCATTTCCTCCTGATCAGCTGGGACTTGGGAGGCAGAGAATAGATCGGGGCGGGGCCAGTCAGAAGTGGTATTTACCAGTTCTCCGAACTACTCAAAATTTCCGCTACCGGTTGTCCGAACTACTCAAAATTTCCACTACCGGTTCTCCAGAACTGGTCAGAACCTGCTGAAACCCACCTCTGATGCAAATTTACCCATTGGCTTTCATATCTTGTTTAATTTCACATGTCTCACACAGAGTGAAACACATACAGATATTTGCTAGACCAATTCTTGAATACAGCTCATCTGTCTGGAACCCACACTGCATATCAGACATTAATACAATTGAGTGTGTCCAGAGATATTTCACGAGAAGAGTCCTCCACTCCTCTGCTCACAACAGAATACCTTATGCCACCAGACTTGAAATTCTAGGCTTAGACAACCTAGAACTATGCCGCCTTTGGTATGACCTAAGCATAGTTCATAAAATTATCTGCTACAATGTCCTTCCTGTCAATGACTACTTCAGCTTCAACCACAACAATACACGAGCACACAATAGATACAAACTTAAAGTAAACCGCTCCAAACTCGATTGAAGAAAATACGACTTCAGCAACAGAGTGGTCAATGCCTGGAATGCACTACCTGACTCTGTGGTTTCATCCCAAATCCCCAAAATTTTAACCTTAGACTGTCTACTGTTGACCTCACCCAGGGGTGAAATCTACTTACCTTCGCTACTGCACCGATGTCACGTTGGATTTTTGACCCACTGCGCATGTGCAGAAGGCTTTGTGCATGCGCAGAGGGTAAAAACAGGAAATAACTGACGTCTGGGCTGGTGGGTGGAGCCTCGCACTGCTGCTGCTACCAGTTCTCTGAACCACACGCTGCTGCCACTAATGGCTCGCACGTGCCGGACAGAACCGGGAGGATTTCACCACTGACCTCACCCCATTCCTAAGAGGTCTGTAAGGGGCGTGCATAAGCGCACCAGCATGCCTACCGTCCCTGTCCTAATGTTCCTTTTTATTCATATTCATTTCATGTATTCAAATCATGTTTATACTTATATATATTATCTAATACGTGCTTGACAAAATAAATAAATAAATAAATACATACATACATAATAAAAAATAATTAATTAAATTAAATTAAATTAATTTAATTTAATTTAATTTAATTTAATTTAATTTAATTTAATTTAATTTAATTAATTTAATTTAATTAAATAAATTAAAACCAACTGAGTCAGTGTTAAGTCCTGGTGTCAATATGGACAAGTCCTTGCAGTTTTCATGGCAAGATTTCTGAAATGCTTTGGCATTACTTGCTTCCTGTGGCTGAGAGAGTTGACTAGCCCATATATATTTGGTCACCCAGATGGGTTTCTGTCTAAGGCAGCTTTAGAATTCCCAATTTATAGCCTGGTGCTCTAACCATAACACAAAACTGGCTCATATTTACACATTCTACTATATCAAGAAGGTGTGGAGCTCTTCATGAGTAAAAATTACATCTATGTCTTGTCTGATAAGATGCTAGTATTCTCTCTTATCTACCTTTTTACTCATCTACCTTATCTTATAATGATTTTCACTATAAGGATATCCATCTTTTCAATGATTATCGTTGTATCAGTCACAAAAAGTAAATTTTTGATTTGGATTCTTTTAGTAGAGTGATAGGTTGACTTTTAGTTTCTGCTTGTAGAATCGTCTAACAATGGGGGTTTTGTTCCATTATATACATTTTATGGTCCTGTTCTGGAAACAGAAGTTTAAAGCTAGGTTCACATACAGGCCAAAATATCATTTGATATTTTGTAGTTCAATGTAGGTACCCACATTTTCTTAGCATGCCAACAGTGATAAGATTTCAAATCACAAATTTTAACTGCTTGATTCATTAGGGCAGGTCCTCCCTAAATATCTTTCTGTGATTGTTCCGCTACTGGGGCTTCTACCTCTCTAGTTTCCTAGGCAGCATTCCTTCATTAATTCCTCAAGGTCACCTACAGATTCCATTACACAAAATTAGAGATAAAAAACGGTGACTGCCTGTTTCCATCTCAACAACAAACTCGCCAATGCCACCCCGAAGGCCTACCTGAATAACAACCTACTCCCTTATGATCCTCACCTCAAATACCTCAGAGTAACTTTGGATCGGATTCTCTCTTATAAGAAACACCTAGAGAACATGTCCGATAAAATCAATACCAGGAACAACTTACTCCAGAAACTAAGAGGATCAAGATGGGGAGCCTCAGCCTCTACTCTCAGAATATCAGCACTAGGGTTGGTCTACTCCACAGCTGAATACTGTGCCCCTGTTTGGCTTAATAGCTGCCACACTAGCAAGATTGATGCTAGACTAAATGATACAATGAGGATCATTAGCGGTTGCATAAAATCTACTCCTACTTGCTGGCTCCCCGTCTTGAGCCACATTGCACCACCAGCTCTACGAAGGCAGGAAGCCTTAGTGAAGAAGTACAGCAAAATTATGAGAAACCCACTTCTTCCTGTGCACGCTGATCTTCCTCATTTATCAATTGGCAGGATTCAATCCAGGAAGCCCTCTCTGGCACTCACTCAACAGCTGTCTAACAACTTTGACATCAACACACAGTGGAAAGCCAAATGGGCTGCTGAACGCCCAGATACAGGCAGTTACGTAGATGACCCTACACAAAAGGTGCCAGGTTTTGACCTTCCTCACCAGCATTGGTCAACTCTGAACAGGATCCGTACCAAACATGGTGTCTGCCAGGACTCATTGTTTAAGTGGGGTCTTGTCTCTATCCTTCAGTGTGACTGTGGTGCTCCTCGACAAAATATCCATCACATTGTGTCTGAATGTCCATCAAGAGCTTACACCGGCCCAATGTCTGATTTTTTCAACATAGACCACCCTGTCCTTGAATGGCTGGGTGGACTGGACATTAACATTTGAACCACTATAAGTCCATGTATTTGCCATATGCTAAATAAATAAATAAAGAGATAAAAAAAGTGGGAGTGGAAGTGGGAGGAACTTCTGACTTCCTGCCAGTTTTCCCATAGACTTTCCCTATAGGAAGCTGACAGGCAGCATTGGAAATGCCAATCATGTGATTGTGGCTGATCACAGCAGTGCAGCAGTACTAAAGTGGCCACCCCTTTGCCAAATTTCAATCCCAAAGGAGTCATGGATCCTGGATTTTGGATGCATTCTGTAAGGTACCATTTGTACCATTTGAGGTACATTGATTAAAAAACTGTTTCCCTATGATGCACTATTTCACCCAATTGAAGGTTATAAAGAATGAAACAGACATGAGAGCTTTAGGGGTATATAGATATTATCCCAGCCATAATTTAATGCAATATTACCCTCTACAACAGTCTTCTTATAGAAACTTTTAAAAAGTTTTGTTTCATGCCTGGTGTTCATATAAACCGCTTATTTGGAAGCTGTGTTTTTCAGTAATTACTCCCAAAGAAAATCTCCCTACAATGGCAATGTTAGTTGGTGAAGCTGGGATTGTCCCTGAGGGCTTTCAGCAAATGAGGTTGCTGCATGGTGACCTGATAAGTTAGGCTCTTTTTATTATGATGATGTTTTAACTTTTTAATCATTGTTTTATTTGTATTTATTTACATTGTTAACCACCCAAGCCTAGTATGCCAATGCAATATATAAATACACAAAATAAAAGTCTTACAAGAAATAATGTATGTGAAAGAAAAGAGGATAAATTATATTAGAAATATGGGCTGTGTTTACTTACTGTGTGTAAAAAAGGAACTTCTAGAAACCAGATAATCAGATGGGAGTTCCTAGCATTTCTCTTCATCTGGTTATTTTCTTGACTTTTCACACGCTGTCGGGGTTTTTAAATTTATTTCATCTAAAAGTGTGGCTTTGTTCTGGATTTGGACCAATGTAATTCACTGCACACATTGTCTCATGTAACATTCCAACCAGTGGTTAAACCTGCAGATTATTGAATTAGCTATAGCAATTATTCCAAAGTAAGGTATGTTCCCCAAATATCTTCTATTCTTTTTCTGAATGTTTCTATCCTGACCTTCAGGTAAGATGATTAACTGCCAAATGCATATGAATTAATGTCATGAAATCAATGAAATGCTATTTATAAGTTAGTATACAATTTATCACAATGCAATTGAATAATACATAGGTTAACCATTCATTAACTTAATGAAATCTATTTTAGTGTGGCCAAAATCTAAGTTGGAGTGGGTGAGGCAGAAAATAAAAATGACGTATGCAGTTGGCATGCAGATGCTGATGACCCAAACTATGTCACCAGTCTTAAGGATTTGCAGATTGGTATAAATTTCAGAGATTTTACTGTCCACTTTGCAGGACAGACTTTTGCTTTTGTAATGTCATGTTTACATTTTGTCTGTTTATGGACAAGGACTTCTATTTATTTTGAACATGTGTGGGGCAATGGGATTCTTGACCTTTGGTTCATTTTCAATGCAACGTATGTCAGAGGATGGGATTCTCTGCACATCCTGTCCTTTACAACATTTTATGGAATTATCAAATGAACACACAACCCTTCTGCTATTAAAGGTGATATGGCACACTATTAACAATAGAGCCAACATTTAAAAAGAAAACAGTGCACAAGGTTTATCAAACCATCTACAATTCAGCTCTCCTACATTTCTAGACAGCTGTCTTACACCATATGCTGATGGTACAGTATGTTATGAGCAATTAAACAGCTAACTGTATAAAATGTAATTATGCAGGAAATATAACATTTTAAATACCTTATCTTGAATCATGACTATAATTAAACTAAAATGGAGAATATTTGCAACAACTCCACCATTAGGAATTTGGGGTATGTGTGATAACAAAGAAGTATGAAAAAATGTGCTAATTACAATGAAAAGAAATGTTCACATTCTCCACTGGTTGCTCTCTTCATGGTAAATGTTCATTTAGCCAAATTTGATTGGTATGCAGAATTATGTCAGACAAAGATTTTATCATGCAGGAATGTTATTGAATTTTCATTCTAACAACAAATATGGCAAAATAATGAAGGCTGTTCTATAGGATCGGTGGAGAACTTTTGGTAAATATTTGGCATGGGAGAAGAAACGACACCAAGCAACCAACACAAATAGTAGACTTTAATTTGTTGGTGTTGAGCAGATATATTGAGACTACAAATAAGAATGAAAGAATTCACACTTGCAGGGAATCTGAATGCCACCAGTTTGCAAAAAGGTTAGGTTTCTGAGGATAAAATATTGATATAAACCCAAGTGTCAAATGGGCAAATAATCACCTCAGCCTTAATCTTGCCATTCATAATCATGTCATCCCTGTTTGATCAACATAGGGCTGGTATAATGGAAATCACCTCTGATTTCAAAAGTATACAAAGCTATAAAAATGGCTCCTGACTATTAAAAATAATACTTATAGTCCTTTGGGTAGAAGAAGTTAATTCCTGTGATGCTCTAAGTTGTCTGAATTTCTTCTTTAGAAATTGTGCGCTAGATAAGGTTTGTTTGTTATTTCTCTGCACTTGCCCCATAGATATTTCTATTTTATCCCACTTCCCTGTTCCATGATTACTTTTTATGCATAAATAAAATACCATATTGTTTTACAGCTTTCAGTCTCTTTGTATAGTTCAATTGTAATTTAGAATAATTCTTCAAGGATGCTGAGTGAGTAAAACATTTTGGTCAGTTTTATGCCAAACAGTCACAATAAAGACAGGGCTGAATACAAATATAGCTAGATTAAGGTTTCATTTCCTTAGGTAGCACTTGTAAATTATCTGAATAATACATGCTGACTCTCAGGTTATAGGTCTAATAATACACATCCTTTCAGAATCTGCCTGGAGTGATTTCTGAGGATCTGAGTATTCTGTGGATAAATTACAAAGCAAATAATCATTTCATATTAGACGTTTCACCATAGGATATATTGGGTTTATTTTCTCTTGCTTCAGTATATGGAATAGTTGATATCATACTTGGGGAAAAAATAGAAGATAACATTTTCTGGAGATCAGTAAAAGATTTACTGATTATTATTTTATTATAAATTATAATTTATTTATTATTTTATTATTATTATTATTTTATTATAAAATTAACAAAAATCATTAACAGTCCAAGCAAATAAAAACTAATTCTGAGAAAAGCAATCAGCAAGTCTTGATTCTATTTTCTAAATTCTAAAGCTTTATATCCATACTCAAGTTTTAACATTTAAATCTAATCTAATTCATCTGAAAAATGCAGTTTTATCCATGCCACCTATGGCGAAAGAGCTAAGATGGGTGTCTCATTCTCAACATGAGGCATCTGTCTATACATATGTGTCCATTTTGTATTTTGCTTGGGTTTTTATACTATAAGCTGTTAACTACAAAATCTCCTTGGAATGTCTATACACATAGATACCATGAATATCTTTAGGAGATCTAATAACCCTACTTCATAGGGCTGCCCAAAGCTTTTTCTAATAGAAATAAAGAGTTCTACAAAGCATGGTCTACAAAGCCCCTAGCTCAAACTATTAATATGATAGTGAAATGGGTGGCTTATTTATTTAATAAATAATTAAAATAATTAATCCCCCCTCCCTTATTTTTAGAAAAGGCCCTGTGTGGAAATCAAGACTCTATCCTTAAGTGTTAGGTACCAGAAAATTCAACAAGTACTGATAGCAATGCACAAATACATGTTTATTCTACCTAATCATCTCCTGATAAAGGTGCCCCCATGGGTTTAACCCCGATAGTAATGATCGACTTTAGGGGGTGGTGCTCATTTCTGTTTCTTAAGCCAAAGAGCCAGTGTTGTCCAAAGGCATTTCCAGAGTCATATGGTTGTCATGACATTATTCTAAGCACAAAGCGTACGGCAAAAAATGGAACACTGTTAACTTCCCACATGCTTAAATGGGGTACCTATTCATCTCCTAACAGTCATAGCAATATTAAAACAGATATACGGACTGCTGAGAATATGGCACTTGACTCTCCTCCAAATGTTCTTTGAAGGCTGATTTACAGTTGCCTGCAACTGTACATAGGCATCACCATATACCTACACTACAAAGGGATTGATGAGTAAGCGTAGGTTGCAGACAGGCCATTGCACCTCCCTCCCAAATGCCAAGTGCGCATGTGTGTCCTGCATGGTGATTGGTTGATATGACTTCCTGTTCTGTGCTCTGTTGTTTGAGTGCACCCTAGCCAAAAGGTTACATTTGCAGGAATATAAATGGAACGCTTATGCAACCATCATTGAACTACAGAGACATACATTCCGTGACGTGCAGTGCTGGAGAAGTCTGCTCAATCCTTGAGGCATCACTTTTATGCCCCTCCAATCTCAGTCTTTTGCTTTGGACAAAGCTTCTGATTTATAAATTTAACTTGCTAGAACTTTGAAACTGTATTACCTCCTATCTGTTTCAGTTGTCTAGATTAATTTTGTAATTAAAAATATAAGAAAACCTATAAAGGAGAATATTTGTAGCTCAGGGTTGAAATGAGGGGTCCTTGGTGCTTTCTGAGCTTGCTTGTTTTCTTGCAGATGTTTCATTACTCAAACTGTGCTAGTCCTGAGTATTACTGGTACTAGTCTAGCACTGATTATGTTACCTAGTTAGGGTAATGAAACGTCTGCAAGAAAACAAGCAAGCCCAGAGAGCATCAAGGACGTCTCATAAGAAAACCTGCCATGGAGTTTTATAGGTGCAAAGTTGGATGATAAGGTAAAATGGATATTTCCACATACATAGGTAGAAATATAGACTTTGCTTATATTACTGCTCACAATTGAAAGATTTACACAAGAAAACATTTTCTTTTTGTGAAAATGAATGAAAAGGAACAGATTTTTGCCAAAACTATGTATGAAGAGTGTCTAATGCTGGTAGCATTTTCAAAAAGTTATATGCAACTACAAACCCAAATTTTCCAGCAGACAATAAAAAATAAATTGAATAAATTGGAATAAAATGGAATATATAAAAGTCCGAGAGTTCCCTTAAAGACTTAAACAGATGTATATATTTCCTATAAAATATGCCTTTTACATGAAAAAATGAAATATTTTTTTCATTTTAATTATTCCTATATTATGCATTCAGTATACTGTATATGCTTCTATTTGATTCTGTCACCATAATTCAGTGTAGCGCTCTGACTTATGATTAATTTTTCCTAATGAACACAGAAAAGCCCACACAAAATGTACATAATAGGTCATCTGGGCAAATAATTCTTGAAATGATTTGCAAGAGGAATGATATCTGTATACCCAGAAAAACAGCACATGAATAATAAGTAATTTCTTAGGATTATATATTTGCTAGCACATAACAATAAGATAGGGAGAATTTATATAAATATCCTTTTTTTCCTGTTAAAATGTATTTGTGCTTAAATGAGACATTGTACAGAATCTGTACCTGGGGTACAATCTTCTGTTTTTAACTCTGAAGCTTGTTAGTAATCTTTAGTTTAATTATAGCTAAAGTTGCTGGTTTTTTTTACAAAACAAACAGAATATTTGTAGTTTGAATTACATCACAGCACTAGAAGGCAGTAAATCCTTTTCATACTAGATGTTAGATTAAGAAATTGCAAAGATTCCAGAAATATTACTGATGGAAAAAAACAATATCTCCACCTTGATTTTCTTACTTGACTTAAGGCAAATTTGGGGGCTTTGAGCATGTCTCTTCATCTAAAATCTCCCAAACGACTGAATCATCGTTTCTGGAATAAATGATGTTTCAATCTATCTACCAACAAGCTAAGTCACAGGTGCTATATCTAGTTAAATCTCAATAAATAAAGGTTAGGCAGTGGTAGAGTGCAATTATTTGCACTTCTACCATCTTCTCTAGTCCATGATATCTCTGTACCTAAAATTCCAAGAAACCAGTTATCAGAAAGGACAAATCAGGGCTCTATGGAAAAATGATATAATTTTATCATTTTTCATCTAAGGCAGTTTCTGTATCATCACATAAATAGGGATGAGAGGAAGATGCTCGGTTACATTTTAATGCAACCTATCCAATTTGCAGCTTAAGAAAAAGGACCAATACAATGAAAGATAAAACTACAAACTGTTTCTATAGTGCTAAAATGACAGGGGGGTAGGAATAACCACTTTTCTGAATCAGATGCAACTGCGCAATCTTCTGCCCAAGTCTATGAAATCTCACATGTAAGATCACTCCATGTCTAACATTCATATGAGCCACAGTGGCGCAGTGGTTAGAGTGCAGTACTGCAGGCTACTTCTGCTGCCTGCCGGCTGCCTGCAATTTGGCAGTTCAAATCCCACTAGGCTCAAGGTTGACTCAGCCTTCCATCCTTCCCAGGTGGGTAAAATGAGGACCCAAACTGTTGTGGGCAATATGCTGACTCTGTAAACTGCTTAGAGAGACTGTAAAGCACTGTAAAGTGGTATATAAGTGCTATTGCTATTCACAATACTTTGAAATGTTGGTGGCTTTTCAAGTTACTTTTGGAGCTGAGGTCGATTTGAAAATCTAAGCAGCATAAACACATTTTCCTAGCGAACCTAATTTTTAGACCTAGGAATAGGATGCTGAAATCTCACATTGGAGAGAATCAAATGGTGTTTGTGGATTTCTTTTCCTAGGCTAAATTCAGCAGGGATGTTCAGATGATGTTGAATGGATCTATATTTTAAAGCAGGACAAAGACTTAAGATCACACATTTATTGGGTGTACTAATGGTTTAAGTAAGCAAACTCAGGATTATGTTTAGTAATTTTTGATATGGTAATAGAGTTGAATCGTATATTTATCATCAAACCATTCTTTAATTGAGCACAACATGGCTCAACACAAAATTCATTAAAAAATTTCCCTGGGATGTGGAGCTGGGAAGTACATGCCTTTTAGTTTTCATGTAAAGACAGCACAATTTTAAATAATTTAAACTTATTGTCAACATGGAGATAATGACAATTATTTCAGCAGATATAAATAATAACATATATTAACTACATATCTTAAAAGGTATGTGGCAACGTGGTGGCTCAGCAGTTAAAACATTGGGCTTGTCAGCTGGAAAGCCGGCAGCCCAGGTTCGAGACCTGAGCACCACATGATGGGGTGAACTCTCCCAACCTTACCTCAGCTCCTGCCAATCTAGCAGTTTGAAAGCATGCAAATATGATTACATAAATAGGTACCACTGTGATGGGAAGGTAACAGTGTTAAGTTCTGGGACAGAAGAGGCTTCAGACTTGGTAGAATGCAACAGCTCTTTATTAACACTATGTACAGACTCCAGCAGCACTCCAATCTGACAGCTCGCTTTATATAGAGAGCAGTCAGTGTAGCCAGCCAATCAGGGCTCTCCATTTTCCCGCCTGAATGGAGGACCTGACTGTAAACTATGCAGTCTCAATGTAGTCTCAATACTTAACAAACAGCACTCCATGACATCATGCTGGCCACATGATCATGGAAATGTCTTTGGACAGTGCTGGCTCAATGGCCTTCAAACAGAGATGAGACTGCCCCCTAAAGTCAGCAATGCCTAGCGGAGTAAAATCTGCAGGGACTCCTTTACTTTTTAACTTATTAAAAGGTAGAACATCCTTTGATTTCAACTCTACTCCTAGTGATTTACTGGATATGTCTATGCAGTTTTCTTGGCAGTTTCTATTCATGAAGCTGTGAGGGAAGCACCCTCTCCCTTGCAACACTCATGCCTTTCCTGTATTGTTCCAGAAAATGTGTATGACTTACTTCAGAAGTAGATGACAGGATTTTTCCTCTAAAGTAGAAAGCTTCTAGTTTGTAAATTGCTGACATACTCAAGATTTAAAAAAGAAGAAAAGGAAGAATATTCAAGATAGTTTTTCATAAACTATTATATATAAAGGGATATATGTACATGAGGTATTCAGGGTATATAGGATAATACTGAAATATTATGATTTATACTGCAATTCCTGAATGTACCTATTCATTAATGAGCCCAATTAAATTTAACAACCATGCATATAGAATTGCAGCCTCACTTATCTTTTGAGTATTAGCTTTTATTCATTAATTAATCCAACTCTAAGTTTAAAAAAAATCTCTACATAAACTACTACGTATTAAAAAAGTAGAATCTTCTTTATTTTATCTGAGATAAAAGCTCACTAAAATCATGAGAGGAGTAATTAGTAATGCTTAACAATAAAGCTTCTTAAGGCAATAATCAGTATTTTCTTTAATTCATGCAATCAAGCACATTTTACAGAGCTGTGTTTGTTAGGGGAAAAACATCACTTAACAAATGTTTTCTCTTAAAGGTCAATAGAAAGTCACAGAATAAACCTTTACTTGATGGAGAAGTAATTGAAGACAGAATGTAATGTTATACCATTCATGGAATTACTACTTTTCAAGTACAGGTTATGTTCTAGTGCTGAAGGCCAGGATCTGAAAAGCTACAGATGGCACCCAGCAGGCTGAGCCTAATGGAATACTTAATGTTTTCTTCCTGCAAGGCTAGTCCAAGACATTTTGTTGTCTGAGCTGTAGAATAAGAGAATATCCTCTTCCGTTCCGTGTATGAAATTGAATAAGAAATCTCCTTTAACAACGATTGTGGGATATTCTTTCCATTGTTGTAGAAAGTAACATTCTAATTTATGAAGTGCAGGAAGAGTGTGTGGTTCCTAGACATTTCTTCAAAATCTCATTTCTCCTCATCTATCACCTAAGAGGATATATATCATCCCCGCTGATGGCGAGGGTGACTTTGTCCCTTTGTATGATAGGGCGTCTTGCCATATCACACATTGCTTTTGATTAAAAAATACAAACAACATTTGCAAGGTGGCATCAGATTGGAGATTTGGTTTTGTCAGCATAAAAGACTCCTAACCTCAAGTCCCAGAATAAAAAGCAAAAGCAATGAGCTGTAGGAAACACACTGTTTCTCTTTTTTTACATGAATCAGCACAATCAACATTACCACTAGTAGCAACTGTCAAAAATTGCCTACCTTCTAAGGGAGAACAACTGGGGAGAGATGCTACCCTGTCATTACCAACCCGTAACAACACTTTCTCAAGTTGGACAAGAAAATATGCTTACATTAATGAAAAGCAATTTCAGTTAAATATGGTAGGTTGTTCTAGCTAATTTGGACTGACAGTGTCTACACATTAGTGCAATGTCATAATAATACAAACTTTAATATATTCAGTATCAAGGGACAGATCAAAGTTCTCAACAGATGGCTGCACACAGCTCTCAGAGCTCAAGTGAATAACTTGACAGCACAAGTTCATGATGATTCTGACATGCCTACTGGCAGATCATCTTTTGTTGAGAAAAAAAATACTTTCAAGAAAACTTTACAAGCTATTTTAATAGTACCCCATATGGTTAGTGGAGAATATTTTTAAATCTTACTGCACTGTGCCATTGTAAACAGAGTCTGACTCTATAGAATTCTCTATATTATGAATACAGAACTATTGGAATTTGAGACACATTCAACTTCTTGGAGTTTACTGCGACTTCATGTCATCTTGCCAGGTCAGTAGACATACTCTGAATTAAATGTACCTCTTTTAAAAATTGCTGAAAAGTCAATGTAGATAACCTTAATTATCTCACAATGTGTGTTTTAGATCAGTTCAGTTCAATTCAATTCAGTTCAGGTCAAGATTTCCTATTAGATAGAATACAAAATATACAGTAGCTATATTCTGGTTATTCTCCACTAAAAGAGGTCACTTCAAATGATATGGAGGGCAAAATCTTTGGTATTACCTTAACAATACTGATGTAGGCATTCTTCAAAATTGTGTGAAGGGTTATGTGACCAGCCTTCACAAGTATAATAAATGGTCCTCAATGAAGATGTTTGTTTGTTTTTCATGTTTCTAAAATGCTCATCTCCCTGTAAATTATGGCGTGAGATGTTTTCCCTCCAGTGTGCGTGTGTGTGGAAAGGATGAAGAGGCGAGCAAGAAGGCTCAGTAGAGAAGGCACATGAGAAAAGCTTTTACAAAAGCCTTTTCAATTCTTCAAACATAAATACTTACCTGATTAAAATGTTTCAACTTGTCAATTAAATGACCTATCTGTGGATCCAACCCTCTGACTATCAACTCTGGATTATTCATTTGGGCTTTCAATCCATTTGTAACCACTCTGCTTGTATAACTGTAACAGAAAAAGAAAGGAAAGACTGATATTAATGAAATATCTTTAACTACGGGAAAACAGAATTCTCAGAGACCTATGAATAATGTCTTTTGATGGATTTTTGTTTCAGTGAAATAGGAGCTTCTTTAACAATCTAAGGGGGAAAGATTAAGTGCCCTTCTGCCATTGAATAAATTATGTTTAATCCTTGCATCTAAATTTCACCAGTACCTGAATCTGTAGGATGGTAATATCTTTCTTAGATCTATACACTCATAAAACAGTTGTTTTGTTATTAAAATTTAAAGAATTTTAAATAAATCAAAAGAATATAATTTTATCCATTTGGTTGAACCCAAATTTGTTGAAACTAAAACAATTAATACCTGAGATTGATTTGGAATTGTTTTTACATAGCCCTTGGTTATTCATAAGTTTTAGCTTCCAGAGAAAATCATAGAAAAGAAATAAACGTTCTAAATTGCTGCATTGTTCTTATAAAATAACTTGTCAGATCTTCAAAATTATGTTATAAATATGATTTATTTACTGATATGTATATTAATGATTTAATAACACAAAGGAAATCAACTAACTGTTTAGATGTTAAGACCACGGAGGAAAATTCCATGAAGAAGGCACAATGTTTGCACACATTATTTCTACCTGCATTATCTCAGGAAGCCTTGTCTAGCCCTCTTTAATTTCAATTTTCTTTCAGTGGTTGGGCACATCTGTAATGGACTTTACTTGAAGGCATCTTCCAAGTCTCATTGGATGGCAGCATTTAAGGGAAAGGATCTGGATTGTACCCACCCTATCCAACCTGATAGAGCAGGCAGATTATAGGAAAAGAACCTGCCTTAGCCTGAATCAGTCAATTTTCCCATCTACAGCATAGTCAGCAATTACTGGCAATAGCTCTCTAGAGTTTTGCACAATATATTTTCTCAGCCTTACCTGGAAACTTTGCTTATAATCCGTCTGCTTTATTACTAAAATATACCATCTCCCCACTCTAAAGTTAAACTAGAAGAAGTGATATATTGTAGACATTTCAAAAATTTAACATATGGAAGTAAAATATTCCAAAGCATTATGAACAAAGATCTTATGGAGGGAAACTTGCCTAAGTTTGGATTGAAAAAACTTGTCTGTAAGAGAATCATACAGTACAGTTTGCAGTTTAATTTAAGATGAAGCAGGAACTGATCAGACATTGATGAACAAAATGGTATGACATACTATGTTTACTGCAACAGTGAAAACGAAGAGCACAAATAATTTCAAACAATAAAGAAATGGAAACTAAAAGTTACAGTATTTTTTTAAAAATTGAAACTTCACTGAAAAAGCAGTCTTAGTCTAGTCAAGTTTAGTCACATTGGACCAGTAGTGGGTTCTAAAACCCGTTGCTACCGGTTCGCGCGTGCGCTCACTCATGCGTGCGACTCTTCTGTGCACCCAGGCGGGTGGGCACCAGGGTGGGTGGGCAGAGCCTGCTGCCACCACTACCAGTTCACAGAACCTGGCCGAACCGGGAGCAACCTACCACTGCATTGGACTCAGGGCTACGCTACCTGAAAATATTTCTACAGCGATATTAATTTTAACATTATTGAAACCATCACTTAACTTCAATCCTAGCAAATGTGTCCCAGTTTCATGCTATAAATCGATTTTGCTGTCTATAATTTACCTTCATTTGATAAGATTGGTCAAAGTGTTCTTCTAATCTTTGTCATTTCACATGCAAGTATTGCTATCTTTTTCTAATGTTGATCCAAGACAAGTCTTATGTGCCTTTAGTTTTGTATAACACACAATAAAAGTTAAGAAGACAAAAACTGAAAATAATGAATTGGCTAGGGTGAAATGGTGAACTTTGGTACAGAATCTGCAGGTCTCCTGTATTTCCCACCCAGAGATTGGAGACAAGGTAGAAATCTCCAAAGGGCTCATACCATAGATTGAGGCACAAAGGACCATGTAGGCTTACACTTGAGCATGTGTAAATGTCACAGAGTGGAAATAAATTTAGATACCCTCAACTATATACTCAATATATACTGTACATAAATTCTGCTTGAAAAAAATTCAGATTCAGCTATTTTCTAAAAGTGATATGAGGCCAAAATATCCTTTTTCAACTTGTCCATTTTTGTTCTCACCATGTTCTCATCATTAGAATAATGATCAGAGCATCATAACAAGACTCAATCAGAGACCTTTTTTTTTAAAGTAAACAAATAAAAAATAATGTCCTTAATAGTTAGTGAATCATTTAAGAGGATTCACTAATTTTCCAAATCAATGAGCCCATGAGAGATTTTTAATATTTGGTAATACAAATCCTAATTAATTATGCATCTTTTACTAGATCTGCATTAATGTTTGCATATTATTTAGGCAATACCATATTGAATGTGTCTATATAATTATTTTTGCCTGGCTGAACTAATTTCAAGGAGACCAGAATATTGTATATACTTTGTTTTAACAAGGTCATTGCTAACATTTTTCCTCTGTCTGGTATAAAACAGAGTTTAGGCAGATTTCTCATGCAGCCATGCCACTTATCAAGAACTCCAAGAGATGTAATCAAATTGTAATTTTTAATGTAACAGAAAGAGAAAATTGTAAAAGTCATGACATATAGCAATTATGTTAATTACAATTTTAACTAAATTTAAATTAGTTAGGATAAATGCAGACAGATCAGATTTAGTTTCTTTCTCAGTCCCGTCTCCAGCTTTTTGGAGTACAGTCCCACTCAAAGACCAAGTATAGCTTGGAAAAAGTTATATAAAAGAATTTGCAAATGAATTTGTCTGCTGTAGAAAAAACTAAAACAAAACTAAAAATAAGAGTCAAAAGAAAGCAATATTAGAGAATCATCAGGAAAATATATCTACAGACACTTATAATTTGAAGGGACTATACTGCCATTGCTAAATAGAGGAGCTGTTCACTAAACATAAATTTTTAAAAGTCATTATTATACCCTTGACTCTGTTTAGTAATCTAGTTTTCATAAAAACTAGTTATCAAATTATAACATTTTACTAACATAACCCCTCGCATCCTGGACATAAATTGTTTCAACTCCTACCCTCAAAATGATGCTATAGAGCACTGCACACCAAGACAACTAGACACAAGAACAGTTTTCCCCCGAACGCCATCACTCTGCTAAACCAATAATCCCCTCATCACTGTCAAACTATTCACTAAGGCTGCATTACTATTACTATCAGTCTTCTCATTGTTCCTATCACCCATCTCCTCCCACTTATGATTGCAGGACTGTAACTTGTTGCTTGTATCCTTACAATTTATATTGATACTGATAGTTTCCTTACCCTATGACAATCATTAAGTGTTGTACCTTATGATTCTTGATGAATATATCTGGTCTTTTTATGTACACTGAGATCATATGCACCAAAAACAAATTCCTTGTGTGTCCAATCACACTTGGCCAATAAAGAATTCTATTCTATTCTATTCTATTCTATTCTATTCTATTCTATTCTATTCTATTCTATTCTATTCTATTCTATTCTATTCTATTCCCAGTGATCCATGTATTATAATAATTTATTACTAATAAATTGTCAACTATCTTTAATGCTGTATATTATTAAAAATATTATTTGTTGTAGATTTAGTAGTCTCTTATTAACCATATGTAAGAATACCCTACTCTTACCTTCAACAAATAAGCATCAAGACTGGAGGCACAATTATTTTTCTTAGTTTTTCTAAGTTTTACTATATTTTTTTTTTCCAAAAACCAGTCCCTAATACGTTGATTACAGGGAAAGCATAGATATGTTTGAATTTTTATTCCTTATCAAGTTTGTTTGTTAGCTGTTGTTAGTTAAAAAAACAAAACAAATAAAGCCCCAGGCAATTGCATGAATTAAGTTCTTTATTTTTCAACCAAAAGCAATAAAACAAGCTGTTAGGTGTGCGACTGCAAAGACCCCTTCCATTCAGCACAGCTTATATATACTTTATAATTAGCTCCTCCTATAGAATACCACTCTTTGTCCAGTTACCCATTTCCCATTTCAACAATATTTCATATAAGGAAATTCCTTTCTTCCTTACAAAGACCTCTACCTTTTCTGAGAATTGATTTATCTAAAGAGAAGCTATGTACACCTTATATCACTTATCTCACTTCCCTGGGTAAGCTATTTCCAAGGCCTATAAACAGTGCAAAGTAAAAAAGGCAAACAAAAATCTTAAAATAAAACAAGTTTCAAAGTCTTAATAAATATATGAATGCTCCAATAAAATATTCTAATACTACAAAAGATTCTAGCGGGTATTTTATAAAACTCTAAAAGGTGTAACTGCTATTTCATCATGAATCAGAAGAATGTTGTTTGAGACAACTTCAGCAGAGCAGCATTGTTTCCTTCATGCAGGGCGCTCTTTCAAACCTTACAAAAAAGGCTGTCCGTCTTTTTCTCAACATATGCAGACTCCCATATTTAAATCCCTTCAAGCTTTTTTTCATGGAGGTTCAGCTACTGTCTGCAGAGACTGCTCTGGAATCAGTAATCTGAAGACTGTTACCCTGAGATATGTATAATTAAGGTCTTTAAGATAATAGCTTTAAAGTACTCATGGGAAAATGTAAGCAAAGCAATGAATATATATAGTGATATTAAATGATATTATAGTATGACAGAAGTCATTTTATCTATCTATTTTGTCTTAATGAAATGATTGTAAACCATTGTTTTCTTTTTAAGAAAGCCTACTTTCTTAAAATGCATTTTTCTCACCGAGAAAAATATGAATCAAGAAGCGCTCTCATTAAGCTCTATTTAATTACTCCCATGACTCTTCAAATGCTCTTAGAGCCCTGAGTAGGTCAGTTGAAGCTGTATACTGAGACATGTGTTGTTTCATTAGTACGAGATTAAAAGTTGGGTCACCGAAGTCATATTTTGAATACTTTCACTGTGACCAATTCACAATTTCTATGAGGGTATGCATGCTATCATTAAAAGGTTCCATGCTTATATATATATATATATATATATATAAAGAAACTGTGTCTTAGTCTGGCTACTTTTACAACAAACAGCTAAACTATCAAGCAAAGTTCAAACAAAAATACTTTTGGGAAAATAAGAGAAAAGTCTTATTCATTGCAGAATATATAGTACATACATATACTGAGAGAATGGGAGAAAGTGAGAAAGAGAGAGAGCAAGTGTGTGTGAGAGAATGTGTATTTGTGTGTGTGTGTGTGTGCATTGTGTGTGTGTATAATTTATGATTATAAATAATCATTTAGGTGATTGATTTCCTGGAAC
Organism: Thermophis baileyi; assembly: GCA_003457575.1. Taxonomy (NCBI): domain Eukaryota; kingdom Metazoa; phylum Chordata; class Lepidosauria; order Squamata; family Dipsadidae; genus Thermophis; species Thermophis baileyi. Next base: position 3,649,544 of record QLTV01002140.1, read on the forward strand.
AAATAAAGTGGGAAACCATATTCTAAATACTTCCAATTGTCTTTTATGAAGAGTTCAAATGATGTGTTAGAAAGTCTGTATATCAGGTTGACAACTTGTTAGAGTCTGCCAATTGTAATTGTATTATTTTGGCCTCCAGTGGTTGTAGGGTGCACATCTAGTCCCATAGTAAAGAAACAGGAGCAAGGCCAATTTTTTTCCCCCAGTTTTCCTCCCCCCTTTATGGAGGTTTTGTTTTTTTAAAGGTTGAAATATATGAAAACATATGCCGAAATGCCTTTAGTCTTTAAGATGCTTCTGCTACAACAGACTAATATTTCTATTTCTTTAGAAGAAAACAAATAAGGAACCTGAAAGATTCATTTTGAAATTCTTACACAGACAGACACTAGTGGTATAACTTTCATAGCTGTTCGAAATGAGTAAAACTGAAGTAAAATCCCATTACAGCAGACTGATGGGTTTTCTTGGCAGAGAAACAGGAACATTTCCAAATATTTTTATATAGATGATCTGGTTTCATAAAATTTATCTTAAAATGAAGGAAATAGGAAGTACTTGGGTCATTTATAGAAAATGAATGCACTGAATTGCATACCCTTATGGGATTAGAACCTGGGCCACTTGCCTTGTTAGGCAAGTGTTCAAACCTCTGAGCCACAGGATTCCTCTCCCTATCTGCTTGTTCCAGGGGCAAGGATATATATATATATATATGTTTTTTTTTCCTCTGTTAAATCACCTGGTATACCCAAATATGGGAGGGAGCCTACTGCTTCTTTTTTGCCTTTCGGCCCCTCCAGGGGCCATCCAGGCAGTTACTTACAAACGACAATCCGTTTCTATATGTGACATAATTTTATATAAATAAAGGGAGACTAGTATAGATCTATTTCAAGCTATTTACCGGTAGCTCTCATCAGCTAGCCACACCCTTAGGGGCCGAAAGGCAAAAAGGAAGCAGTAGGCTCCCTCCCATATTTGGGTATACCAGGTAATTTAACAGAGAAAAAAACATATATATATGTGTGTGTGTGTGTGTGTGTGTGTGTGTGTGTGTGTGTGTGTGTGTGTGTGTGTGTGTGTGTGTGTGTGAAGAAACAGTATATGGATCAAAAGGAAAGGAAACACCAAGAAAATAGTGGTTGGATGGAGGTGATGAGATCAATCCCATTATATTTATCTTCATCCCTTTTTTTCCATGTAGACATTATAGAATATAATACTCTGTAGAGCTACTGTATAGAGGAATGAAAACAACTTCTGTATCTAGCTTTCAAATTATCAGCAACTGAAGTATGGTAAAAATAAGATTAAACTAGTGAATGCCTGCCAAGTAAATGTAGGGATTAAAGGGGGAAAACAGCACTTTGAATTGGACCTGGAAGCAAACTGGAAACCAGTGCAACACATGAAGCAGAAATGTAATGTGTGTGTTCTCAAGGGCATACATAACTGCCTGTGCTGTTGCATTTTGCACTATTTGAAGCTTCCACACTCTCTTCAAAGGCATGTAAAGTGCATTACAATAGTCTATACAGGAGATGATTAGGACATGAGTAACTGGGTAAGTACAGCCTCACAATTCAGGGTGACAGAGCATTGTGCTGGTTCTCTTTCTTCCTCAGTCAACACCAGTTTGTGTTGATCAGGACTGAGAGATCCCTTCCTTAGTCATTACTATGTGGGTTGCTGAAGGGTTTGATGCACTCTCCTTTGGGGAAAATCATCCATTGCCATGAGGTGTGGTATCATCAATATGCTGATGATGCTCAAGCAAATTAAGCAATACTGTGGAAGTCACATCCTGGTGCTTGGAAGCTGTAGGGTCTGGGTGGGAAACAACAAGCTTCAACTGAACCACGGGAATACCAAGTGGCATTGGGTTTCAGAGTTTCCAGACTCATGAAGTTTTGCAAAGACCTCTTGGTCTCTTCCTTCAGCAGGAGTCATGAAGGACACCCAGATTGTGAGCCAGGTCTGTCTGGGGCAGTGCCACCTAATCTGTACCAAAGATGGTACAGTCCAAGATCTGGAAACCCTAAAACCCAATGCTATGCCACCCACTCCCAATCCCCAGAACCGATCCAGAAGAATATCATGGTTGATGGTATTGAAAGCTGCCAAGAAATTAAGTAGAATGGATGCATTACCCCACCTTGTTCCCATCAGAGATCACCCATAAGTACAACCAATACTGTTCCTATCTCTTGTGTAAGTCTGAATCCTGACTGAAAAGGGTTCAGATAATCTGTTTCATCCAGGTCCACTGAGGCACTGCACAGCCACCTTCTACACAAACGTCCCCCAAAAGGGAGGTGGGACACTGGATGAAAACTGTCCAGTATGGTAGGATCCAGAATGACTTCTTAAGAAGGAATCAATGCCTCCATGAGAGACAAAGAAACCATCCCCTTTCCCAAGGATGAATTAACCACCAGAAGCACCCAGCCACATGTCCCCTTCCAAGCAGCCTTAGCCAGCCAGGTGGATTTAAGGAGGAGGAGGACAAGCTCATAATCATAAGGACTCTGTGTAGTTCCTCATGTACAACAGTTCCTCATGTACAACAGTTTCAAACTGTTCTCAGATAACAGATCAAGCCTATGGAACTCCACTGGACCTGTACCAAAGCTGGCGTCTAACTGGGTATGAATTTGGGTGATTTGTGTCTGACAGATGCTCCAAAAATTCTTCTGCTTGGCCTTGCAAATAAACATCTGGGTTTCCCTTACCCAAAAAGGCTCGGATCACCCAAAACATTTTCTCGAGAACAAAGGAAGATATACAAGACTGTTAAATCACCTGAATTTTCACTCAATAGTATTTCAAGCTGTTTTAGGAGACAAGATTCACTACACAGGTTTTTTCTCTGGCAGTTGTGCAGAGCTTCCTTGGATGACATGATTTTAAATTCTTACTTCCTGCTATATAACGTTTTTGGATAGCCCATTTCTATAACAGCTGTTCTAAAGTACAAAATCATTGTTAGTTGAACAGATAAAAATCATACTCAAAATTGAGTAATCAAATTGATAATTTGAGTCTTGGAATTAATAGCAAACTATGATGTCCTAGGAATGGACAGAAAACATCAAGATTAAAATGACCCCCTGTCATTTTCAAATGACCCTGGACCTCAGGAATATGAACTGCTAAGATAATAGAATAAGTCAGCAGTGACTTCAGCACTTCCACAATAATATGAACTTGGCCATCTAAAATCAGAAATCAAGCCAGCTGAGATACTATATATTTTACCAGTGCAATCCTCATGAGATGGACCACAGCTCCATAAAACTCATCTAGCATCCCTAGGGATTTTGAAAATGATACCTACCAGTACAATTGTAAGGCACAGATGATGGTGCCTTATACAATTTCAGCTTTAACTTTTTAAACACATGTTTTCTATAATTTTGTCTTTTTTTTTTAAGCATCTAGATTTAATACATTCTGGAATTTATTACAAACAGAAATTATCAAAGCTCATCTCTTCCCCTACCATGTGGTAAATGTAAGATAGTCAGTAGCATCTTTTCATCTCTAGGATATACAACTTTAGAAAACGTTTAAAAACCAGATTCTATAGAACGCATTATTTTCCAAAGCTTTGTAACTGGCTTATTTTTACCACCATACTTCCTTTTTAAAGGAAGGTCAAATAAATGAACGCATATACTATGAAAACTCTGGAAAAGGAATGATTTAGGAAGTCAATTTATCAAGCCAACATTTTCCAATCTTTTTGCTGATATTGGTGAAGATTTATGGCTGATTATCATTGCCCTCCCTCATAGTTTAGGTTCTCCTTCTGCAGAAGACTCATATTCCCGGGGTTATGGTTTCAGAGTTTGCTGTCATAGATGTAACTTATGCCACAAATTTAGCATTATGTATTCATTGCAAAAATAGACGGAACAGATACCATTTAAAAAAAAAAAACCTGAAAGCACTATATTGAAAACATTTTGCAATACTGAAAAAAAGTCCTTTTGAAAATACATAAATGAAATTTGCTCATACTTAATTACCAGTATATATTTATGATATTGGTTCTCCCTTACCGAGTACATCCCTTACTTTTAGAGTAAGAAAATAAATAATATAGAGGTAGAGCATCTACTCTGCATTTTTTTTAAAAGATCCTATATTCCATTTTCAGCATTTTTGAAAGCTACTGTCAGTTATTGGACACAATGTTGGACTGGATGGAAATCTTTAATTCAGTATAAGGCAGTTTTTAGGCTGTGCTTAGTAATATAGTTAGAATTTTAGTAGAGTTTTTTTAATATTACTAAGCAGAAATGCATTGAAAATTATTTCCTGAATTCTACAGAAAAAAATATACAACTTAAATACTTTTAGATATAAGTTCAGGATGTTGCAACATTCTGAACATATTATGTTAAACAATATAAAATAGAATGCATAACTTCTGGCCCATTAAAAACATGCTCCTTTCTATGAAAAAAAAAAAGATACAATTCAAGCCAAAGAGTTAAGCATGCTAAATGAAAAATCAATATCTTCATAAACACTTGATATTCTTTTGTGCTTGTCAAAAACGATGACTATGTTGTTTTTTATCTTATGCAATTATTATTTTGTGAAGGGTGAGAGACATCTTCATTATATCAGATTTGAAGTTAGATTAGATTTTATTTACTCAATATTTTAATTTTTTTCCCCTCAACCATCTGTTATTGTCCCAAACTCGAGTCACCCAGAATATAGTTTATTCCAATTGTTGTTTTTGTGGTTCTTCAGCAGCAATGGAAAATACGCCACCCACTGCCTAATCTTCACCATTCTTAGATGAAACAAGCTGAGAACTTTGGCAACAGTGATTTGCCCTTATGCTCTCAGACAAAAGGGTAAAGAGGGATGTAATACAGGAGAGAAGGGATTTCTCAGTGTTTTCACTTTTGGCTTGTCCACCAGGACCTTGGGCATACTTGCTGTTAGCCCTGCAACAAGTTGTGGCTTGAAGAAACAAGGCTTCCAACTGAAAAAATAAAATTCTCCTAATGTATTTTATCAATAGTTCATTGTACTCTTCAGCAAATGCAGTAGATGAAATAGTCAATTGTGCTACATATGCACCCTTGTCCAAATGCATGTCGTTATATATGCATGCTATGAAAATAAAATATAGCTCTACGTCCTATTCAGATATTGATTTCTAAAGTGGAATTAAACCCTGAAGAGTGACAGATCTAGTAATGCAGCCTAAGAAAGCTGAAGACACTTCCAGACAGCAAAAGCAAAACAAGATAAGGATTCCATTTACCAATAACGTACACAAAAATGTAATGTCTGAATAGGGACATAAATGAGAGCATTTATGAATGAGCATCTACTCCCTCATTCATAAAAGCCCAAACTGGGGAAGTTGTGCTTCAGAACTGTTTAAAATTCAGTGATGACCAACTGACCTATTCACTGACTGGCATTAGTATATCTCCTGAATAGAAGAAGTGATGATAAGGTGAATTTGTCACGACTAAGAAAGCAAGCATCTGATTTATGCTGCATATGTGACCTGCCTACTAGATAAAGCAGAAACCAGAGTCCCATCCAAATGGGATTGATGGAGTCAAGGCTGCTAATGCAAACAGCTCTTCACACAAAGACTAGTTAACTGAGACAGTTCATAACTACATGATGGCTGCTACTGCAAAAGCCTTTTAAAAAGTTTATAATATGCAAATCGTTTGGTTAAGAATTGGGGATCTAAATTAAATTTATAAACACAGAAGCAAATTACCTCTCAGAACTGGGGACAAACAGAGTAATCATCATGAGAGATTGTAAATTCTGAAAGATTAGACTGTTGTACATCTAGCCCTAAATTATCTTATTAGCAGGTCTGTGATATCCCATCATCTGATCCCTAGTTCTTTTTATTGAAGATGTCAAATATTGAACATAAGGTACATTCATTGAAGAGACATTCTACCAGAGGTGGGTTCCTCCCGGTTCGGACCGGTTCACCCGAACTGCCGGTTTGCCCGAACCGCCGGTTCACCGCTGGTGACGTCACGATGACATCAGGGATCCGGTTCGGTCGGTGCCGGTCCGTGGGCACCGCCATCTTTTTTTTTTTTGGATTTTTTTTTTGAAAAAAAATTTTTTGGGGAATTTTTTAAATTTTTGTTTCTTCTGTGCATGCGCAGAAGCCGAGTTTCTGGCACTGCGCATGCGTCACCATCTTGTTTTCGGCTTTTTTTTTGGCTTTTTTTATTTCTCGGCACTGCGCATGCGCACGCGCCTAAAGCGCACGCGCCCACGAGGCATGGCCACGCGGCGCGGAAGGAAGCGAACCGGTAGCGAGGTAAGTTAGAACCCACCCCTGCATTCTACAACTGAAGTTCATACCTTGGTGCTTATATGAGTTTTTTATGACATCTCTCTTGGTGCTTATTTGGACTTCCTATGATATCTCTCTAGCTACTATAAGGCAGGTATAGTTTGATGGACCTTTGCCTGACCAACAAGGCAATAGTTCTATTAGGTGCATTCCTTCAGCCCCCAAATAAAATTGCAGTCAGCAGAAAAGACAGATTTCATTGGAGATTTGAAAACAGTAAGTAGTCAGCTTTTAAGCTGACATCCTGGGAATGCAGAGTATGCAGAATTACATCATTGTTCTTTAGATCATTTCTCATTAAGGAGAACAAATTCCATTCTACCCATCCAAGTTCTCCATATGTTACAGGCTTCTTTGTTGGCTCTTGCCCTGCCCATCACTGTACTTATTATCAAAATTTAATGGACTTCAGGTAGACACTGATATTCAGCAATATAATGATCTGTAATCTATTTTTCCAAAGAATATTAGATGAAACCTCAGTGAAAGCTTTCCTGTGAGTTTATGATGTAAGTTTAAGAAGTTGCTTGTGGGGAATAGGGGAAAAAATAGATCAATGTTTTTATTGGTTGTATTTTGAATAGAGCAGTACGCTGACGTCAACAGAGAAAATGAAAACCTATGAGAAATTTGCTGATGTTTACATGAACCCAGCACAGAAGCTAAGCATAACAGATAATCAAATTATATGACTAATCCTGTGTTATATCTATAGAAAACAGGGCAGTCAACCTAAAAGTGTATAAATAGAACAAATACAATATTTTTGAGACACACACATATTACATTTTTGTGAATGTTACACAAAAACATCATTTCAGTTACAAATCTATTAGCAAGTTAACTTGTTACCGTTGATGAAAAATGCATTTCTGTTCATTTGTAGCCAGAAAGCCAAATCTCTGATATGCTTCAGTTAGACGATTCCAGGTTTGCCATTTGATTCCTGTAATACTTGCGTGGAAACTCACTGCCCTTAGGAAGCTTGATGAAAGTCCAAGTACCTGGGCTAATGGAGCTGAATCCAGGATGGTAGCTATATGCCAGCTTCTGTGATGAATGCATTAAGATTAAATACTATACCAAGATAAGTCTGAAATTTCTCCCTCCCTAGGCCTGTTTTCTGCAAGATCAAGGGATGTATAAATGTGGAAAAATATATTTTAAAAAGCAACATTTCAAATGAAGAACTGTGTTAATATTTTATTTGGGCAATGTCTGGAGGAATAGCACATCAAGCCTCTTCATTGAGCATAATAATTAGCAAGCTCAAATGTATTTTTGCAGTAAGAAGACTTACTTATACATAGTTGAATAAAAAGGGCAGAGGGTTATTATTCTATGCTCCCTGAAATACAAGCAATATTCTAAGCTTCTAAGCAGCAAATGCTGCTGCAAACAAAACTCATAATGCTTAGCAGACAAACACACATACTCCCATCAGCCAAAGTTGTGGCTGACATCAGCATTAGCTACCACGTTCAGTGGGTTTTCCATTGAACTACCATTTATTTCTTTTTAAATAAAGTCTGAATTCTATCTAGTATATTTTTAGCCAAAATTTTCAAAGTACTGTGAGTTTTCTCATACTGTGTATGGGGAAAGATTTACCTTGCAGTAAGAATGGAGTGCAAACCTGAAATGCTTTGGGCCAACAGATAACCAGAGGAAGCAATGATAATTTAGTAGATAAAAACCCTTTAATTTTCCAGCACGTTCCAATACTCCTCCTGCATGCTGTTGCATTGGGTTCTATAAAGGAAATCAGGGTATGATGTTTCCGTTGATCTTCTTAGATTGAGCAAGATGATATGCTATGCTATATACTGTAGTATAATACAGGTAATCCTTGGTATTTCCATTGCTACGTAATGCAGTCATAAATACACAATACATGGGTTTATTATATACACATATTACAATTTACATATTACAATTTTAGATATTACATATTACAATTTAAAATATCACTTTTTTGAATGTGTATCTCTTTAATGTAGCTCATGATGCAGGCATTTTGAATGACTCCCTTTTGCTAGAATGAATTTCCTCCCAATGAGAATTAAAGACCCACGTCTACACAATTGTTTTCACTAAAGGCTCAAAGTGCCCTATCTGTGATAAGCAGCAGTAATTAATCTCCCAGCTGTAGCATAAAACGAGTGGAAATGAAAAGTCTTTTATTGGCACTCTCATTATTTAATGATAATTAAACTCCAGAGTCCCATAACTGCCCCTAATTTTTATTTTACAAATATCAGTCAGAGACATTGCTCTTCCTACATCTGTCTTACAAATCTGTTGCCAAGCCCAAATTAAAATGGGGCACAAAAACACACATAATCTGGGCACATCTGAAAACATTAGCATTTATCTCCCCAATTTGCTGCCCTTCAGAACTACCTTGAATACTGATCATTTGTAGTCCAATCTATTTGGAAAACAGCAGATGGAGAAGAGTGGGTTAAAAAGTCTTAAGTTACTTAATTATTTCACTTATGATGAACCATGCATAATTCTACAAGGGCTTAGTTATGATCCTGCAGCCACTATTGAATATTTCAATTACAAAAGCAGTAAAGCAATCTGTACTGCATTTAAAGTTGCAATTCTTAAAATATTTTATGATTTCCAGTGATGATTGTTAATCTTAATTTATATTTAATATATATTTATATATAACTATCTCACCTGATAGTTGAAAAGTATCAGGTGAGACCCAGAAGAGATAAAATGTAAAGGTGAATTGCATCCCAGAGGTTAGATTTTGAAACAAAAACAGGTTCATAAATAGTTCAATAACAATTATTTGTCCAAGGGATATTTGCCCATTTCCACTCTCTGGAGCTTTGATTTTCTTTATAGTTATATAAACCAATCACCAGTGTAGGTAGACTTATGAATTATAACTCTCTCCAAGCTGGTTTGTCCATTTCTAGAGAAAAATTAAGACAATTTGTTTTATTTGGCCAGTATCAGAACTTCCTGTCATGGAATACCATATGGTATGAAATTTTTAGCTATATCGGGAGAACTGTTACTGGCAGAATGTAATAAAATGTTATTATAAGATTAAGAGACTTGCAGCTGAATAATTATTTGTGCAGCTACATGCTCTGTTATAGAACCACTACTACAGTTACACTACAAATAAGGTGTTATGTACTGAGACTAGAGCATTAAGGCTCCAGTCAGGTCCTCCATTCCGGCGGGAAAATACCCAGCTGATTGGCTGGGTAGTCTGACAGCTCCCTATATAAAGGGAAGCTGTCAGACTGAGAGCTGCTGGATTGTACATAGTTGCCACAATAAAGAGCTGTTATTGTCACTGAACCTGATGTCTGTCTCATTCGTTCACCCTATCTAACATAAGGAAATAAAAAGAATTTTAAAAATGAGGATTTGTATCCTTGTTTATTTACATGCACCAATAAGGAACTTCCAATGCCCTTGGCATGTTCTTCAGCTTTAATTTCCAATGGAAGAACTCACAGCATGATGAATGTTTTCTGGAGTCCACACCATACTTTTCAATGTGTAGACTCAGGACTCCTTATTTCTGCTACAAGGGTTTAAATAAGTGGAAATATCTAGTAAATTAATTATTAAAAATAGTTCTGTGCTTAAGAAGAATTAGCTTATCCTTGAATTTCATACATATCAATTCAAAAACAGGCCATTATTTATTTGTTTCAAATACATTTTTAAAAACTAAAAAAGATCACTCTTCTTCTAGTTTCCCAGTTGTCTCTGTCTAGTCTCTGTGTCTCTGTCTATATTTCTTCTCTCTCTCCATTTTAATAGAGGCCTTTCCAGGCATTCAATCATGGACAGACAGGAGGTGGAAGACATTCTTGGACTAGAATTGAAAATATGTCTTGTGGTAATGCCTTTTTACTTTCAGTCTTCCCAGATTGAATAGGGGAAGTGTGAACACCAGCTCTATACGCAGGGGTGGGGAACTGTGGACCTTTTATGACTTGTGGGCTTTGCCGTCTCAGGAATACTAGGAGTTGAAGTCCACAAGTTGTAAAAGGGCCATAGTTCCCCACCTCTGCTCAGTAGGATCAGGAGCTTGTACAATCAGAATCAAGGGGTACAAAGCCATTTTTCCAAGTTTTCCAAGATTAAACAGTGGGATACCAACTAAAGATGTGTAGAGGGGTTCATACATTGCACTGATCTACAATTTAATCATTTTTGTGAATTAGCAAGAATGGGTGGGGTTCATAACTTACTAAGCTATAACTGTGTGGCTCAGCTCACACATTCTCCCAAGCCAAAAAGCAGCAAGTAATTTTATAGCTTAAAACAATATGGCACTCTCTAATTACAGTAACTACTTAATACCATTGCACACTAAATGTGTGTAAGGGAACAGGTTAGTGAAGTAGAAACCTGTGGTTATACCACGGGCTGACTTTAAAATCACTAAGCACCATGTCAGCTGTATAGGATGAAGAAGCCATAACTTATATTCTTCACAATATATGACTGTTCTTGACTTCTTTGCACTGTACTGGCTAATCAACTGTTATTTCTATGGCTTCATTCTTGTGTACTCATGAGGCTTCTGCCAAGTCCAGTGGAAAAGCTGAATTAAAGGGACGCATCAGGAGATGAATGATTAACGGATGAGCCCAGGTGTTAAGCCTGGCAGTGAGTCAGGCATTCCAATTTAAAAAACAAAATTAAATTGCACAAAGACTTTGACAGGCTTCCCACAGAAATCTTGCAGAAGAATAGAGACATGGCACAGTTTGTTAATTTCATGAGATCCGTTAAAATAATTTTAACTTTAGAGAACTGTGGATACGAATTTTATGATTGCCTCAGTGCTGAATTCATATCAAATATAATAATGCAAAAGCCCTGTTCTTAAAGGATAAAAACTTCATAATGGAATTGGTGCCGAAGGAAACATAGCTTCATATCAAGTATTCTCAAAAAATGGCAACCAAAGCAGATTTATGTTGACTTTTTCCATTTACTTACCTAGACATTCATAGCATGCCAATCCAACTGCATTAGCCGCCTTCATTCTTTATATTGCTATCAATGCTGGAGTAAGTCTCTCCAAATTCCTGGCAATTAATTGGTAGGTCACTCAAGGTGATGATAATGTTTGCACTAAATGTTATTTTTAATGAAAGAAAGGAATTCATTTTTTTAAAAAGAATATTGTATAATTATTTCTATAACTTTTAAGGCATTCTTGGTTACCGAATGGGAGCAGTCCCTTTTAAATTTGTAATATTTTATAGGAGCAAAACTATTGATACAATTAGCACTTTACAAAATGATGTTGCATAATACTGAAATTAGGAAGAAAAAAATCTGATGCCCATCTGATATGTTATTCTTGAGTTTTTGCAAACTCAGTAAACAGGCTGGGGCTGATGGGAATTGTAGTGCAAAACTTCTGGAAAGTATCAGGCAGTCTCCTTCTGACACTTTTGTGATCTCAGTTTCAGATGATATTGTAAATATGCCCCATTAATGGTGACTGATTTCTTTTTTTAAAATCTGGACTTATTTCTAGAAATAATAGTCCAAGATATGCAGTCTATATACATACACCTGATTTTAGGGGAAATATTTCCTCATACACTAGAATCTAATGCAACATTTACAACATATACAAGCAACATTTGCTGTTTTCTAAAATGCTTATTGTTTGAAACAAGCTGGAACTGGAGCTCCCTCTAGTGCTAAAAGGTTTAATTACAATATGATTTCAACGTTTGTTTTTGTAGAAAAGGAACTTCAGGTCAATAATTTTTTTTACCAAAAGGCACCTTTTTCACAGGATGAAAAAAATGTAGAAAGGAGGAAAGTCCAGGCAATTTAACTAATCAGCAAGGTGTAGATAACATTTTTAAAAATCCCACAATTGACATTAGTCATGCAATCAGTAGAAGAAGTGTTAAAAGAAGACAAAAGAAAAGAAACCACATTCCTGGTGTATATGAATAACATATTCAGAATTTGTTTCCACAGGTATCATCACACCTATCCAATTTTGTTCCCAGTTATAGTTCAATTAGGCACTGAAGGCAAGTGTCAGATAAGTCGACCTGCTCAGCAGGGAGGAATTCAAGGAGCAATTAATCTCACTCTTATTTTATTTGTGCAATCCACTCTCTTGTTAGGATGCTTCAGAATTTGGTTTATCTGCATTTTTAAGTGAGCTGACCTGGTTGGATTGGAGTATAATTCTCCAGAGCCTTATAACTTAATAAAAGAGATTATAACTTAACTCTTATTGGAAACCTCCTGTTCATTTCCTTGAATCTCTATTCAACATAATATATGGGTGAACAGAACTTACCACACCTATGCTATTGGCCTCAAAGGAGGAGTATAGTTAATTAAAGAACGTACCTGCTTTGATAGAAAGCCCCTGTTTCTGACCTTTATGCCTTCGTGATAAGGGGAAAGGAAAAGAAGAAGAAAGAAGGAGGCAGGCTAAAAAGAAAGAAGCTAGAGGAAGCAACCTAAAAAGGAGAATCTAAAAGTATCAGACTTTCACTGGGGGCGGGAGGGGAGGGAGGAACTAAAACAGGGGAACTTGCTTCCTTCCTCTGCTCGTAATTGCCCTTGTGATCAATAGAATAAAAGAGGCAGAGAATTGATGCTTCTGGACATGGACGTCCACAGTTAATTATCTGGTAGCTGCATGTCTGACACTGTTTCTCATGCACTCCAGGATTTCCATCAGGATCAAGGAAGACAATTCCCCAAGCCTTATTTGGCACAGGTGAGCCAGGCAAAATATAATTAGTACCCAAGATGCTCAGAAGGGTTGATACTTTGATGAAGCTAATCAGTTACAGTGTTATCCTGAGATATGTTAGTATATTAGGTTTTCTAACACATGACATGTTCCTATTTACTGGACCATTAACTTTTGCAAGGAAGGAAGGAAGAATAAATTGATATAACATATAAAAGGGAGCTGGAAAGAGCAGCTCAAAGAGTTCTTTGCTTTGTGGCATCTTAGAATCTTAAAAATGGTTTGATAGTTTCAAGATTTCATAGTTCTCTATGTTTTGATACATATTGCATAATTCAAGATTCATACATGAAGCAGTTACTCTATCGCAGGTGCCCTTGTTCTTATCAAATTACAGATAATTCTCAATTTACAACTATTCATTTAGTGACCAAAGTTTCAACAGCAATGCAAAATGTGACTTACAACTAGTCCTTGCACTTACAACCGATGCAGCACTCCCATGGTCAATATTTGTTTGCTTCGCATCCTGCATGTAGTTAGTTACAATGTTTGCAACATCTTGGAGTCATGTGATCACTATGTACGACCTCCTAAGCTGGCTTCTAGCAAGCCAAGTCAACAGGGAAATCTGTATTCACTTAAAGAATGCTTAATTCACTTAACAGCTGCAATGGTTTGCTTAACAACTATGGCAAAAAGTTATAAAATTGGGTGCAACTCATTTAACAACTATCTTGCTTAACAATGGGCCTGTACAGTCTTCCTATCTAAGCCCTGCTAAGTAAAACACAAAAATCCCTTCCCTTTATATTACTTTCTATTTCATTCTGAATAGTAGGCCATAAATGGGAACAAAATAATCCAAATTTGGTTTTAATAATATACATGTAGGGGTGCAGCAAGATAGTTTGTTAGATAAACATATTTACTCTTACCAAATAACACAACTGTGCCAAAAGACGTCCATTTAGATTAGCAGTGTCCAAGAGGAAGCAAGATGGAGAGATTAACAAAATAAATCTTGTGTGCAGCATCACAGTATAAGCCCTGCTTCTTTTCTATGTGTGTCATGTGTTCTAACCATGTTATAAAGCGCTAAAACTAGTACTGCAATGTTGTTTTCATCATTTGGACAAAAGCCACAAGAACCTGCAGTGCAATCGATTTACTTACAATCCTCCCCTCCAACCCTCCAGGTAAAAGAAGAGAAATTGAAGCTTATAAAGCAGAGAGGGAGTACAGCTGCAGCAAGTGAACATAAGCTAGGTTGTCTTCAGTTACAAGTTGCAGACTGCAGTCCAGTTCTTTCCCTTTAGACAGAAAGAAAGCATCAGAATTTGGCTTGGACTGTGTGGTTTCTGAATTGTTCATAGACTTAATCAAGAGAAAACCTCTTGTGTTTAATGGAGGAATCACAGATCTTCAAGAGTCATTTAGAATATAAAGGTTACTCCACTGCTCAATGCCAAAATCTTTATTAAAATATCCCCAAACAGTAACTGTCCAGGCTGTAACACATACAGTATAAGTGAACTCACTATCTGAATTGGTTCTACCATCAAATAGCTGTTATCGTTAACTAGAATTTTCTATGTATTTCTAAATTTTCTAATTTTCTATAACTTATTTTGTATCCTCAATTTTGGAAAAGACAAATTTCAACCAGCATAATCCCAATGATTTTCAGCATCATCAATCAACACAAATGGAGGCCTTAAAAAAAGCAGTGGCATCAATTGTTACTCTTCTTCTTCAGCCAGCCAACAGTAGCTGCAATTAGGCATAAAATACTACATTCCACCCTTAACAAATAATTATTTTATTTCCTGACGGCATAAAGATTTTCATGCAATAGTCTGCGTGACCTAGAGAAAAATATTAAGACTCATTAACTAGATTCATTAGGAGTCACAAAGTAACTGTCTTCTTCAAAATATTAACCTGGCAGCTATTTCTGTTCTTTGGCATTAACCTTTATTACTGTAGTATCCAGTCTCGATTGATCAACTTGAAAAAACTATGGGAGGTTATACCCAGGGCATTGCAATAAATCTCTCTTGAAGAACTCCAAGTACAATGTCTCTCCTGGGAAGTGAACACATTTCATCTTGAATAGAGAAAGGACTATATTGGAGGTATAGGTAGTGCCGGTAGCTCTGAAGATCAGTGTCTACAACAAAGTCTAAGAATTTAGCTACATATGTATGTATGACCCAAGGTTTAAATCCTGAGTTTAATCTTTCAGTGTAACAGCTTTTTTTTGTTGTTGTTAGGCTGTTAATGTTACAGGTTCTGTCTTGTATCTAGATTCTCCCCTTCATTTGCAGAAAAAGTTGAATATATTGTTTAACTTTATTTTTTAATAAGAATGTACCTTTTTAAATAAGTGGTACAGAAAGAATGGGAGATTTTTTTTAATGTAAGATGTTGTGTGGTTAAGCTCATCAAAGACTGAATTTGAATCCTTGAGTATTAATCCATGTATTTTTCCTCTTACACGTTTATCTTCAACAGTTCCATGCCACATGGAAGGGCTCTTTTTAACATAATTTTTACTAAGTATTTTAATAATAAAAACTAATGAAGACTAAACTTCCATTAGAGAATGGAAAGAAAGAATAGAAGTATAGGAAGAGAGAGAGAGAAAAGAAAAGAAAGAGAAAAGAAATATATAAAGTGACTTCCATACTTCATCACAACCAGTACAAACAATTTAATAACTCTTCATGCAGATATCTCTTCACCACATATCCCACCACTTATCTATAGGCAAATCTACTTTGCAGTCCTGGTATCAGCAAAAATCCCATAAATGGTTCCCACAACATTGCATAAAAAGGTTTTATTTTAACCTTGATAAAATAAAATAAAAATTATATCCTTTCCTTTTACTTCTAAAAATCTATGGGGACCTTCTCACTAGATTGTCCATTTGTTTCAATTCTGATACATTTTTCCTTTCTTCTACTTTCACTGCTGTCTGATATGTAATAATGTGTGTCACATTAACTCAAAATAATTTTATAAGCACATGGCATAGAAATGATCATAGCTAATTTACATGGGTAATCAGTCAATAATGAAATAATGCAGGTTTGAAAGTGCAAGGTCTATTTGGGGTCTAGACCACAGTAGCATGCATAGGTTGAGGATCTTAATTTAGATTATCTATGTCAGTCATTCACATGCTGTTTACTTCTTAACTAAGTTGGAAATTTTTATTTTTGCCCACATAAATATGAATTTCATAAATACAAATCATAAATATGATCTAAATGCCAGAGCCCACTGCAACAGCATTGCCAAAAAGGCATTAAGAGTGGTTAACCTAATCTTGCGTAGCTTCTTCTCTGGTAATATTGTACTTCTAACCAGAGCATATAAAACATTTGCTAGAGCAATTCTCGAATACAGCTCATCTGTATGGAACCCGCACTATATATTGGACATTAATACAATTGAGAATGTTCAGAGATATTTCACGAGAAGAGACCTCCACTCCTCTGTTCGCAAGAGAATACCTTATGCCACCAGACTTGAAATTTTGGGCCTAGAAAATTTAGAACTACACCGCCTTCGATCTGACCTAAGTGTAGCACACAAAATTATATGCTACAATGTCCTACCTGTCAATGACTACTTCAGCTTCAACCGAAACAATACACGAGCTCACAATAGATACAAACTAAATGTAAACCGCTCCAAACTTGATTGCAAAAAATATGACTTCAGCAACAGAGTGGTCAATGCCTGGAATACTTTACCTGACTCTGTAGTTTCTTCCCCAAACCCCCAAAACTTTAACCTTAGACTGTC
>QLTV01002140.1:3667798-3711466 GCA_003457575.1 Thermophis baileyi
TCCCCCAAGAACCAAGGATGGACAGTCGATACAGTCTTTAGGAGGCAGTACCTACAGCCACTCAGTCTTGTCTGGGTTAAGTCTGAGCCTGTTGACACCCATCCAGACCCTCACAGCTTCCAGGCACCGGCACATCACATCCACTGCTTCACTGAACTGACGCGGGGTGGAGATATACAACTGGGTATCATTAGCATATTGCTGATACCTCACCCCGAATCGTCGGATGACCTCACCCAGTGGTTTCATGTAGATATTAAATAGGAGGAGAGAGAGGACCGAACCCTGAGGAACCCTGCAAACGAGGGCTCTAGGGGTCGACCTCTGTCCTCCTGCTAACACCGACTGTGAACGATCAGAGAGATAGGAGAACCACCGCAGCATGGTGCCTCCCAATCCCAACTCCCTTAGTCGTCCCAGAAGGATACCATGGTCAGTGGTATCGAAAGCTGCTGAGAGGTCAAGTAGCACCAAGATAGAGGAATGACCCCCATCTCGGGCTCACCAGAGATCATCCATCAGCACAACCAAGGCAGTTTCAGTGCTGTAGCCAGGCCTGAAGTCAGACTGAAAAGGGTCTAGATAATCCATTTCATCCAATGACCGTAGGAGCTGACATGCCACCACTTTCTCTACAACCTATAAGGCATTCCCTGTAAATAAATCTCCTTTATATTATAAAATATGTTTAATCATGCCACAGGGCAGATTCCTACTCTCGGGAGTGCTCTCTCTCACTCATATTCACCTTCTAACAAAAGGATTTTAAAGACAGCCAAGAAAATCCATAACAAATGTAAGATTTGTGCTAAAATATTGAAGTGCAAACAAAAGTACTTCCTTTTGATGGAAGAATCAAGACAGACAACATTTTAAAAGTATTGATAAGTCTATATACAGCTTAGAAAGCCACAATGCAGACAAAACTAGTGGCAAAAGAGTGACATAAGTCTATATGCTATATACTTTTCCTTCATTTATTCAGTCTATATGCTAAATACATATTAAGGGAATATGGATTGGAAGATGAGTATAGAGCAGCGGTTCTCAACCTGTGGGTCGTGACCCCTTTGGGGGTCGAAAGACCCTTTCACAGGGGTCGCCTAAGTGCGCGCTAGCCCACCACGCCCCCTTTGTCATCTCATCGCGTGTGGGGAGGGGGAGGGGCGGGGGTCGTGGCTGCGGAGCAGGGGTCACGGCATTAGGAAGGTTGAGAACCACTGATGTAGAGGAAGAATTGGAGGCAGAAACATCAATAACCTGTGCTATTCTAAAGGCACTACTCTCAAAACTGAAAATGCAAAGGATCTGCAAGCTCTAGTAATAAAATTGTCCATGTGATTTCTAAGGCACAACCTCAACCTACAGTATATTCCAAGGGAAACCCATGAAATGGAAGTACCTAATCCATTCATCATTAAGGATGCCTATATATAAGGAAATTTTGCTGTTTTGAAAGGGTTCAAATCAGTGGTGAAATCCAATTTTTTTACTACCGGTTCTGTGGGCGTGGCTTGGTGGGCGTGGCGTGGCTTGGTGGGCGTGGTGTTGCTTGGTGGGCGTGGCAGGGGAAGGATACTACAAAATCCCCATTCCCTCCCCACTCCTGGGGGAAGGATATTGCAAAATCCCCATTCCCTCCCGACTCCTGGGGGAAGGATATTGCAAAATCTCCATTCCCACCCCACTCTGGGGCCAGCCAGAGGTGGTATTTGTCCAAACTACTCAAAATTTCCGCTACCGGTTCTCCGAACTACTCAAAATTTCTGCTACCGGTTCTCCAGAACCTGTCAGAACCTGCTGGATTTCACCCCTGGTTCAAATGTCAATTTTCATTAGATTAGTTAAATAATACACAAATCCCATTAGGAAAAAAGATTCCCAGTTTTACTATTCTAAAAAATTCATGCAAGATGTACTTTTCTGGCCAACAGGGACAAATAATTTCAGGAGAAATTAGTTTATTCAAAATTCTCAACAAAGAACCAAAGGAATGAGGAAATTAAGGGAATAGTCATCTTCAGAGCTGTTTACACAGATTTACAATACAAATGTTGAATGTGAGAGGGAGCATTCAACAAAATACTCCAGACACATAATAAACATAATAAATTTACCACTTTCATATTCAGAGTATATAATGCCTGAGACATCTTATGCCCTGGCATAACAGCAAAACTGTATCTAGATCAGGGGTGGGTTCCAACTTACCTCGCTGCCGGTTCTCTCCCTCCCGCGCCACGTGGGTGTGCCGCGTGGGCGTACGCGCATGCGCAGTAACAAAAAATCTGAAAAAAATAAACAAAAACAAAAACAAAGCCGAAAAAAAGATGGTGACTGCATGCACAGTGCCGGAAGTCGGCTTCTGCGCATGCTCAGAAGGAAAAAATAGATTTAAAAAAATTCAAAAAAATAAATAAATAAAAAAAATAAAAAAAAATGGCGGCCCCCACGGACCGGCACCGACAGATCCGGTTCGGTGACATCATCATGACATCACCAGCGGGCTGCTACTGGTTCTGGAGAACCGGTCCGAACCAGGAGGAACCCACCCCGATCTAGATCCCAACTCTGTCAATATAAATGTGGAATCAAGGGCACTTCTTCAAATGTATCAGGAAAACATGGTTTGAAATATTTTCTTTAATTGGAGATTTTCTTACACCTCAAAGAGAATTCCAAAGCCAGCAAATTTTATTGGGAATCACTCCACAAATAAAATAAAATTAAAAAAATTAAATTGCTGTCAGCATCGTATGTTGCTAATAGCCAAATAAACAAATAAACAAATAAATAAACAAATAAACAAATAAATAAATAAATAAATAAATAAATAAATAAATAAATAAATAAATAAGAGGCAAGGAAGGAAGAAATACAACATTTTGATTATGAGTTATCTTCACAAATGGATCTGCCACTGCTGATTATCTACATAGCAATAACTCTTTTCCATTACAGGAAACAACCCCCACCCCTCATATCCTAGCTAAAATCTTACTTTTCATAGTACTAGGAGATTAGATCATTGCCATATTCCTTTTTCTTCTTTTTTATGCAATACATGAAAATAATATTTTATCTTAAAGGAAAAGGAAAAACAATAACAAAATGTACCAGTGAGAGTCTGTTAAGTCTGTCATAAGACTAGTTAAATAGTTAAGTGCATGTATTCATTTATTACACACCAAGACCTTTTCTTCTCACCAAAGTTCTCAGTACTGCACTGGTAAGCCATCTCAAGTGAAATCTTTAAGACTCAAATAAAGAACATAATGTTATAAAATGAAAAACATACCTCTGTATCTGACTACTTTAGTTTTGAAGATTCTGACTTTGAAAAGACCCTGATACTTATCCATGCTAATATACTTCTCAGAAGTGTAACTATAAATGTAGTAGAATATTTTTAAGATTAAATGTTTTTTAACTTCTTAAAGCAAAATATTGTAATGGTAAAAAATCAAGATAAAGAACAAAACATTATCTAAAGCACAATTATAATATAGACAAAAATATACTGTGGATCACATCCCCAAATTTATTGCCTTTTTGTATAAACTCGGCATCATTTGATTCTGATAGCAGATGCCTTCTATGGACACTTCCGTTGCAGATACTAGACTATGAAAATGTGTGCAACGTATTCGTTCCAGGCATATTAACTTGAATTTGTAAATTTATGGATTGTATCCTCTACGGGTTTTGGTGCGGGAATGATGATAATGCATCATCAGTGTGAAATAAGCCTCGGTTTTCATATTATTCTTTAATATTACTGGGTAATAAAATGTTTCAAAAAATTTCCTTTGATGTATTTTCACAATATTGCATCATTAACTGCAACTCTACAAATGTAGCCAAGCTTATTTAATAGGAATTTATTCACTGGTAACCCTATACATGATTGCACCTCCAGTATTATCTCAGTGTTACTTAAGTGCATCCCAATGGTATCTCAGCTATTTGGACATCAACCACAAAAACAGAATTAATGATCTAACAAACTATCCTTTGCTAACACAGTTATATCAGTATGTTCTTCGAAAATCATAATAGGATTAGTGTATAGCAACCAAATATTCTTATGTTCCAAGATGCAAAAACAGAAATCCATAGATGCATATAAAAGCCTTACTTAAAATAATCAAATCAGTATGTGTAGTGGTTATTGTGACTTATGAAACACCTCATATAAGAAAAAACATTTTTAAATACCATAGTAAAATTGAAATATAATCAATCCAACCTGAGAAGAGTTGTTGTTATTTTTAACTTATTACTGCAATTCATATATCTATTTCATGGCTTTTATTACCATACTGCTACAGATGCATGGGACATGATATTCCTACCGTAAGCTTAATCAAGGCACAGAACTTATACATTCTTCTTTGACAAAATTTTTAGGTGTATGCATTGTGGGATGGACAAATACCCAGCTGCTGTGGCCTAGAGGTGGAGCTCTTACCTCACAATCAGGAGGTTGTGAGTTCGATCCTAGGTAGAGGCAGATGTAGGGTCTCCTGCTTGGGCAGGGGGTTGGACTAGATGACCTGCAAGGTCCCTTCCAACTCTGTTAATCTGTACTGTACAAATCCATTTCTTTCTTTTCCACCTTCATCATCTTACAGTTAAGAACATATGTTTTTCTTCCACATTGCAAAGTAGTCACTTAGGATAACTAAGTCCCCTTATAAGGACAATGGAAAATGGAGCTCCTTATAATGAAGGCTTGAGTGTTTTCTTCTTCCCTGTGGTGATAAAGTTTAATACCGGTATGAACTGAGTGTTCCAGATTACCATTCTAGTTGTGTGAAGTCCCTAATTGTGTGATACTTCTCTATCCTTTAGAGAGAAAAGAATCATACGAGTGGAGCATCAACACAACTAAACAGATTGAAAGTGCAAACAGTTTAGAGTTAGGACTGCAGAACAAATTATGAGTGCTCCCTTTCCCATCAGAAATATGAATAGTGACCAAGATGTGTGCATGCTTGAGTCTAAACTAGGATTGGAAATCTTGGCTCTCTAGAATTTGTGAATTTAACTCTATCATCTGCAGCTAGCATTGATATTGATCAAGCATGGAAGCAGGGTAGTCCATCAAAATCTGGACTATCACATGATCCCATTCAATTTTCTAAACAATATAAAACAGAAGGAGTTTGTCCTACTTTAGTCTCCTTTATCCTTTTCCCTCCTTTTTGACAAGAAAAAGGCAGTTTATTTAATCCACAATAAGTGTTTTCAATGTCAGGTACAGAATATCCCAATGCTATCAACCCTACTTGTCCATTCCAGCTGTGCTTTCAATCCTGAATGTACTTCCAGGAATCACGTAGCACTCAACCCTAAGTTATTCAAAGAAAACAATACACCCCTTGTACCTGCATGACAAATATTTATCTTACTTCAAAAATTGTTGCTTTGTTAAACATTTGATAATAAATCTTTATTTCTTAGATTAAAAAGTGGAGTGAAAACACAGATATTGGCTACATAGCTGTCAGATGGAAGTTCTGTTGGAAAGACATATTTCTTTCCTTGTGTTAAAATGTCTGCTTCCCATTTTAATGAAGTCGCTGCTCAAATGAAGCCTATCTAGGGATTTTGGACAGAGACACTTTTCTGATGGAATACACAATGAGCTTAGCCTACTAAGAGTTATCATCCCTCACAGAAGAGATTTTAGATTACATATTTCCTTTTGCAGGAAATGGCATTCAAGAAATGACTTTATATATGAAAGATCAGAGACAATTCCGAGAGAGAGCTGCAGGCTGTACGATTTGACTCTTGCGTATAGGAGGTGAAAAATTAATTATATTTAATCAACAATCATGCCAAATGTACAAATGGGTTCAAACAATAAGGAACTCAGTAATTGAAGGAGACCAAAACCATTTATTGTGGCAACAGGAAATTAAAAACCAAAGGGACACAGAAATTTAAAATGTTAAAATCCATCTTTGTATAGGTTGGTTAATGTTTCTCCACAGCACGGTATTTATCAGACAATCAGACCAGTATTTTACAAGAAAAAAATGGAAGAAATCTTTTCTGATCAAGAAAATGAACATAAGCAAAACATCTCTGAATAAAATTAATGGATAAATCTTTTTTCATTTTTTTTGTTGACGTTAGTGTATCAAGAACCCAACAGATGTTTTTCTTGATAACAGTTCACATCTCTTCCCAATATGTCTGTGACATCCAGTTAAAATAGATGAATGATATGATGTCACTATATTCAAATGACTCTCCATTCCTTTTGTCTCAAGTGGGGAATAGCTGTGTATGATTTCATTATATCACACATCTGCTTTAAATAAACGTTTAAAATCTGGGAAAAATAAGCTGTAATGTGTGTACCATATTCATTGCAATGATAACCATACTTTATTTGGTTGGATATTATTTAAGTAAAAGTAAAAGAAAGTTATATGGTATATCATATTATATGTTACAAATGTATAAAGTGCTCATTCTAAAATGTTTCTGGTTGGCTTACAATACCAATATAAAAATGTCCTAGGAGCAGAAGCCCCCTTCAAGCGCTAGATAAAAAGTAGAATGTCTCTCTCTCTCTCTCTCTCTCTCTCTCTCTCTCTCTCTCTCTCTCTCTCTCTCTCTCTCTCTCACACACACACACACACACACACACACCCACACACCCCCTCACCACACCACTGTACAAATTGCTTCAAATCCCCATTTGTTTGCCTACATTTCTACAGAAAGTGTATAATTTCCTGTCAGTACCAGGAGAACCCACAATACACCTCACTAAAGATCTAACATCTAGGGTGATGTTGCAGAGTCTTGTAATAACCTAGGCCTAAACTGTTCAGCTTTTTATATCAAAATCAGAATCTTAAAATAATCTCAAAAAATCAACTAGGAACTATTCTACTTGTTTAAACACAGGAATGATGTCTAAAATTAGCATGTCTTGATCATCCCCATTTTCTAGACTGTCTTCAACAACCACCTCACAAAGGGTTCATTGTAATACGGTAATCCAACCTTGAGATTACTAATGCCAGCTTTTTATCTTCAAAATTGGTACAACTGTTTTAATAATAAGAACTTTCAGACCTTTTTGTTAAAGAGGAATTCCACAAAACAGACTTATCATTTAAATCCTGATATATAGTCTCTGAGGGGGCTTAGTGGCTCAGTGGTTAAAGATGCTGAGCTTGTCAGGTGGAAAGCTGACAGCCCAGGTTCAAGATCCGAGTGCCATGCAATGGGGTCAGCTCCTGTTCCTTGTCCCAGCTCCTGCCCACCTAGCAGTTCAAAAACATGCAAATGCGAGTAGATAAATAGGTACCACTTCGGTGGAAGGATACAGCATTCTGTGCGCCTCAGCGTATAATCATGGTGACCACTTGACCACGGAAATGTCTTTGGACAATGCTGGCTCCCTCAGGTAAGAAATGGAGATGAGTACTGCCCCCTAAAGTCTGAAATGACTTGATAGGGGAAGCATTTACCTTTATATAGTCCCTGTAATTAGCAACAATTCCATATGGCCCAAATTCCTCTTCATTTCAACCAAGTTGCTGCTAGGGATCCTTCAAGTTACAGAACAAATCTGAAGAAACCAATCCGTCTTTGTTATGGTCCAGCTTGGTCCTTATCCCTAAGACGGAAACTTGCTATGATACCCCAATCTTGACTAAATATTAATCTAGTCAGGAAACCAGTTTGGGGTTCCAATAGATTAGCAATTCTATCAAGGACACCAATCCAATGGGGGACATAACTTGCCCCAGAGATTGGTTCCAAAATAACATGTATAAAACTCATGAAAGCCATTTAAGTATCCCAACAACAAAAGGTGTGTAGCTTCTAGTGCTATATTTGAGAGCATCTATATTACTTCAGTCAAGGATTAAGGCTAATCTGAATTTACACAAATCTGCTTCTTTCTCTTGCAAGATATTTCCCTCCTCCCCATTTAGATAGTGACACTACTGCTGCTGGATGAGCCTGAAATATGCATATACAGGTTACATGAATCTCCTTTCCTGCACCAAAACCATCTCAATGTCACCAAAAGTAACAAGCCTTTAAAATACACTAAAAAGAGGAAAGGAAAGGAAAGGAAAGGAAAGGAAAGGAAAGGAAAGGAAAGGAAAGGAAAGGAAAGGAAAGGAAAGGAAAGGAAAGGAAAGGAAATGAAAGGGGAAGAGTGGAGACAGAAGGAGAAAGACAGATGACTAACTAAATGAGAGAACACCAAACTAGAACAATCCTTGGCTCTGCTAACAATTTTAAGCAATTAGGAATGCCTGATTCAAAGGTTCACTGGATGATTTTGGACCAATGACTGCCACTCAGTCCAGCATAGACCATAATGTTATTGTAAAAAGAAAAAGAAAGAGGAAGTGTTATATCTGCTTTCTTGAGTATATGGAAGGAAAGTGGGATATACGATAACCCAATGATCCTGCTTTCTTGCCTCTGTTCTAGCTTTTTTGTCCTTGTTATCTTTCCTTCTGCTGCTGTTACAGATCACTCTATAAGGCCTGTAACAAATCCTGCTTTCCTTGCCAGTCCACTTGTATAAACCAGTTACAAAATCTCCTCTGCTGGCCACATAAAATAACAACTTTCCGGCCCTCTAAGGTGACTTGAACATAGTGACAGGCTACATGAACCCACAAAATGATTTAGATCATCTTAAAAGGCAGCCTTACATATGTGCAACAGATATGTCAATAGGATATTTAGAATTACAGGCTTAATATTACAATCTATGAACCGCTGAAGATCTGTTTGATTTAAATCTTTGAATTCAATGTATTCAACTGAATCAAATATGCATATGTATATTTACAAAAATCATTAAAAATTGAGTCAGATCGAAGGCACCAGAGTCAATACAGTGATTCAATCTAAAGAGGTATTTCGATACAAGTGCCTTTAAATCAAAACTTCTATCTATTAAGTATTATGACTGTTAATGGTTTTTAACACAGCCTTGAAAATAAATGTCTTTAATTAAAGTATACTAAGAATTTGAATCCAAAAATATAAATATGTCATGGTGTTTTGTAGTACAAGCTGTGGTAGTGATGTCTTCAAGGAAGCAAGTATATTGTGGCATCATCAGCAACAATTTACCCTTAGGGGAGGATATTGTTGTGTTACATACAAAAATAATTATATAAAATCATTTTTAATAATCTACTTCATCTTTCATCCAAATGTTAATTTAACAGTTTATTATGGAATATTCTTAATACTTTGTTGAATTAATGAAAGAAATTATATGCCTTTCTTTAGTCTTAAATTATTCCATAAATCAAGCATGATCTCACTGCTTTTTTGCTCATGGAAAGCTTTACCCACATATAAATAATTCTTTCTCCATTGTGAAAACCCAAGTGACAGGAATTGAGCTCTACTAATCTCAAAAAGATTATCAGAGACCCATGTTGTTTCTGCAGCAAAAGCCAAATAGATCTGGGTATAGAATTACAAAAGATTTGAGAAGCTGAATTGTAATGTGTTCCACAGGGAAACTACTACTTGAGAAAAAATGATTTATACCTTTGTTGGAAAAGCTATCACTGAGAAGCTATCAATGACAGAACATCTGCTTCAAATATGAGAGTCCCAAGTTCTATATACATTATATTAAAGGATCTGGTTCTGGTAGCTAATGATGGGAAAATACCTCTGTTGGATACCCCAGAGAACCATTGCCAGGCAGAATGGCCACATTGGCTAGATGCATGAGTAGACAGGTTATCAGTTTTGTCATTTAACAAGTGATGTTAAAGAATACAATTACAGTATAGGTACCACACTACCATTTAACAGATGATGCAGTATCAGCAGTATAAAATGAATCAAATGGCTGCACATTTTCTAGGAACCTTCATTAAAAAAAATCTCCTTTTCTTTCTTTCAGACCTTCCTTCCCCTTCTGGGTGATAAAGCAATCTTAAAGAGATAAATACAATTTTTTTAAAAGGAAAAACCAAAAAAAAAGACTAATAATTCATTTTAACTTTCCAGATTCTTGTATATGCTTCCCTTTAATTCTTCTTCCCAGAAGAACAATGCTACACAGCTTCTGCCTCTATTAAAAGGATCAAAAACCTTTCTTTCTTTTGTTGACTGGAATGGACTGGGAAAATATGACTCTATAGGTCATTCCCTTCATGAAAAGTGAGTGTACATCTGATATCTGCCATGAGGGCCTGATAGTCTAGAGCAATGTTTCCCAACCTTGGCAACTTGAAGATATCTGGAATTCAACTCCTGGAAGTTGAATTCC
Source organism: Thermophis baileyi (assembly GCA_003457575.1). NCBI lineage: Eukaryota > Metazoa > Chordata > Lepidosauria > Squamata > Dipsadidae > Thermophis > Thermophis baileyi. The sequence continues at coordinate 3,678,096 of QLTV01002140.1, forward strand.
AGACATCTTCAAGTTGCCAAGGTTGGGAAACACTGGTCTAGAGTATTTTGACTGTAAACCAGCTTTAAGAGCCAAGGTGGCGCAGTGGTTAGAGTGCAGCACTGCAGGCTACTTCAGCTGACTGCTAGCTGCAGTTCAGTGGTTCAAATCTCACCGGCTCAAGGTTGACTCAGCCTTCCATCCTTCCGAGGTGGGTAAAATGAGGACCCAGATTGTTGGGGGCAATATGCTAACTCTGTAAACCGCTTAGAGAGGGCTGTAAAGCACTATGAAGCGGTATATAAGTCTAACTGCTATTGCTGCTATTGCTATTATACCCAATCAGTATAATACTTGAAATTAATAGTTCTTATATAATAGTTTTAGATCAGTCCTATGTGATAGGCTAATATCATTATCTTCCTACTGCCAATTCACCAAGCAATCAGAGTTCTTTCTTTCCTATTACCTCACCTTAAGCACCACTGGAGATCTATTTCCCAGTGCAAATGTTTCTGCATTTTCTCAAATCATTTCATTGGTTTCTTTTGCTTAGAAGAGGACATACATTTAATACTGGGCAAAGATGAATGCAGTTAGCTGGAACACAATCTTTTCTTTGCTTGTTTAGCTGGTCTCTGTACTTACATTTCTGATAATTATATTGGAAATTTCAGTTTCCTCTTTCTACAGACTCTTTCATGGCAGCTCTCATTAGCAGCCTGAAATTTTCTACTCTTTCTCCATGTCATAGCTCACTCACTTTCTTGGAATTTTAGAAATTACCTTGGGGAATAGGGGAAGAGTTGACACATTATTAGTAATATGCATATATTTATATAAAATTGGATTTGCCAACAGCATCATTTTATTACAAAGGTTAGGCCCTAGTATTCAGAAGCTCAATACAATTCTACTCTATAATTATCCACAGACCTATATTTGGGTTTGAATATCTACATGAATATTTATATTCAAGATTTCAGCATGTATTCAAGTGCCTTTAATTTACTGCAATGGCAAATAGTTTCCATTGACTAAAGCGTAAAGAGCTGCTAATTTCTAGGGAAATAAAGGACTTTTGTGTTAATAAAACAATAAAAATGAAATGAAAGAAAAGAAAACATTACTTTGAAAATAGTGCCATTATCCAAATCAAATATTTTACAGTTCAGTTGTTTTTATACATGGTCTAATGCCAAAAACTCATGAACACTGGACAGGTATCCTTCCCAAATATATTTAATATCAAAGTTCATATGATTACTACTTTACCAATTGCCATAATGCACTGTCCACATCACTCTCATGATGCAAGATAAATAGCATTAAAAAACATTCTACATAAGGCAAAAAAGAAAGAATAAGTGACAGAGTATCACACTGGATATTATACTAATTGCAGTTAACACACGTGTTACAAATATAAAGAGTTACCATGGAGAATAAGAGCAAAAATAAAAACTGAATTGCCATCTGGAATCTCTGCATCCATTTAGTTTAACTCAGAGATGGGTTCGGACCGGTTCGGACCGGTTCGCCCAAACCGGTAGCAACCTGCTGGTGACATCACGGAGCCGGTTCGGTTGGTGCCGGTCTGTGGACGCCGCCATCTTTTTTTTTTATTTATTTTTTTTGAAAAAACAGTTTTTTGGGGAATTTTTTTAAATTTATTTTTTCTTCTGTACATGCGCAGAAGCCAAGTTTCTGGCACTGTGCATGCAGCGCCATCTTGTTTTTGGCTTTTTTTTTTTTTGTTTGGAATTTTTTGGGATTTTTCGGCACTGCGCATGTGCACGCGCGCGAAATGAGCGCGCGCCCACGAGGCGAGCGTGCACCCACGAGGTGTGGCCACGCAGCGCGGGAGGAAGCGAACCGGCAGCGAGGTAAGTTAGAACCCACCCCTGGTTTAACTAGAATAAACAAGGAGAAAAGGGAAAGACGTTGTATCAGACCTATGACTGTCTAAGAGAAAAAGGGCAGATTTGCTACAGCATTAGAAAGCTTTCTTCTGATGAGAAACTATTAAAGTAGCAGTCATCCCCTCCCCATGTGCCTTCTCAAAGTCTGCTTCTTGAGGCAGAAGGGAATAGAATACTTTATTTGGCCAAGTGTGATTAGGCATACAAGGAATTTGTCTCCAGCACACAATCACTCAATGTACTTGCAAAACAACAGGAAAAAAATATTGAAAGTAGGGAACCAGTAGAATGGGAAAATAAGAGGGAATAAAAGGGTAAATAATACTACTGCCATACTCTGTGGGTTAACATGCATACACATTAGACAAACATTATTATAATTATATTGATAATCTGATCAGAAATCTTTTTAAAGACTATTAGCGATGTCTTTTTCTATAGCTCTCCCGGATGGATTCTGCCTTGTCAATTGTTCTTCAGGCCTTTCTCTTAAACTTTTGATGCTACCTATTCATTTGTTTTCATACTTATTTATTTTTCCAACACTAAGCAGCCTGAGATTGCATTTACTGTATATAATCTCTAGCTAGAACTGGACACTACCATTAATTGTCAGTTCAACAAACTATATTTATGAGCCATTTAAGTACAGTGAATCCATGGTGCAGGTCCATGAACTGATTTGTCCATGAACATCATGCAATATATTAAAAAATTATTCTATGCAATACATAAATACTTGGTCCAATTACAAACTTGTAGATGGGTAACATTAATAGTTTTACTGGGTTTACACACACACACACACACACACACACACACACACACACACACACACACCTGTTTATTAGAGTAATAGACTGTGAAAAGCCTATCAGTGGTAGCCTCTAAGTTATAGGTATTCATAACAGCTTTTACATTATGTTGCATTACCCATTAGTGTATAAATTCTCTGCTTTCTAAGAACTGTCATTTACCTTTTACTATCTTGTTCTTTTCACATAGCATTTACAGCATCAGGTAATCTAGAAACAAAACTGCAGATAATGTGTTCATAATGTGAGCTGACCTTGCTTTCAGGTTTTTTTAAAAAAGGAAAAACATAACTATAACTAATTAATCAAAACTAAATTGGACTTTGGTATGAAGCAGTCTGACTTGGGATTGTGCTTTCACACAACCACATGGATACCATTGTCTCCTAAGTTTTCCTAAGTAGTTTTTGGTGACTCTTCCTCCTCTGCATTACTTTGTGCTGTAGTCTGTATTGTTCAAGGGGTAAGATCTTGTGAGAAGCTTTCAGAGTGGAATGGCAGATTGTGAAGAAGAGATAGGTGAGTATGGTCTTCAATTCAGACAATTCTAAATAGTAGGACAATAGCCTTTTTTTCTTACCTACAGTATTAGGACAAAGTATGCTTTCGGATATGACAAATAATTATATAATAGCATATAATTTCCTGTTTCAGAATAGTCAACCAAACTGATACATTGAGGATTTTCTTAAATGACTAGCTTGTCTTTTGAAATCCAAGTATTATAAACCTAAAAATGACATATGCTTTGTCATATGATATATGATAAAAATGACATATCCTAGTATTCGAATGTTTACATTAATCCTACTATATTTCAATGTGATTTGCAGTTACCAGACATTAAGCTACAATGCAGAAACAAAATGTAGACAAATGTTAACAAGACTGTACATGGATATCAGCTGCCTTTTATCCCATCCCCAAGAATTCAAAAGGGCAGCATAAAAATCAGAGAGTTCACACTTTATGGAAATACTATTGTGCATATTTCATATGCAACATGCACCTGTTGGGTGGAATAGATGAATAGATTTATGTTCAGCTTACGCTACCTTATGAAGGAATTAGTGTGCAAATACTTGCCTGCTATGAAACCTGATCTGTTTCAGATCAAATTTTGCTAATAAATTATTTTTAATCAACTTCATTGTCTAGTTGTTTTTACTTTCTCATTTTGATATAGGTTTCTTTGTATAGTTGATTGAAGGGATTAACTAAAATGTTGTGTATATAATTTTTCTTTCTAGTAATCTGGCAAACGAATTCAATTGAAACATGGAACACCATCTACACAGAATTTCATTTTAGCAACCAAATGAGTTGTGTAATCTTTAATAGGATCAAAGATAATTTCATTCAAACTTCTGAAACATTTCAAAAGATACTTTTAAAAATATTATCAGTTGGTTTGATAAATGAGGAATTTGGGACTTTGCCAGTTGTTCAGAAGTAGCGGTTTCAATTTGAAAGAATTTTAACATAATTTTTCTTTATGTCCAAATAATCCATTGAGCCTATTCAAATTCTCTCTGTGTAATTAATCTCATTATAATTATTGTTAATAGATTCAGGAATTTTGAAAACTGTATAGAATTCTTCATCAATTTAAAAGAGGAATATAATCTCTATATATCAATTCTCTGTGAATGGAGTAAGAAGTCTTGTGGGTTCACAATCCCAAATACGTTTCCTAAATAATTTCTCAATCTGAAGGAATTATTTATTTGCTTTTAACACAGGAACACCTCTAAGACCATAAAACAAATGATTTATTTATTTTAGTAACATTAATTTTATCCCCCCATGGTTTTCCCAGTTGCAATGTATGGCTGTGAAAGTTGGACCATAAGGAAGGCTGAGCGCCAAAGAATTGAGGCCTTTGAACTATAGTGCTGGAGAAGACTCCTGCGAGTCCCTTGGACTGCAAGGCGATCAAACCAGTCAGTCCTAGAGGAGATCTGACTCAGTAGTGGATTCTAAATCTCGTCTACTGGTTCACTTGTGCACGCACGCGCACACACGATGCTTCTGCGCATGTGCAGTAGCGTCCTGGGCGGGTGGGTGGAGCCTCCTGCCACCGCCGCTACCGGTTCGCCGAACCGGGAGCAACCCACCGCTGATCTGACTGCTCTTTAGAAGGCCAGATCCTGAAGATGAAACTCAAATACTTTGGCCACCTAATGAGAAGGAAGGACTCACTGGAGAAGAACCTAATGCTGGGAAAGATTGAGGACAAAAGAAGAAGGGGACGACAGAGAATTAGGTGGCTGGATGGAGTCACTGAAGCAGTAGGCGTGACCTTAAATGGACTCCAGAGGATGGTAGAGGACAGGAAGGTCTGGAGGAACGTTGTCCATGGGGTCGCGATGGGTTGGACATGACTTCGCAACTAACAACAAAAATTTTATCCCACAAACTTAAAGGAATTTAACTCATCAATTAACCTTTTTAAAAAATGTCAACATATCTAAGTACATTTCTGGGTATATAAAGTCCCAGATATTTAAAATAATCAGTAAAAATCACAAAACTCAACTCTTTATATAGCTGTATTGATCCCAAGGGAAGTAAACATTATTATTTATGCCAATTTATCGTATTATGCTATTATGAGCCACGGTGGTGCAGTGGTTAGAGTGTAGTACTGCAGGCTACTTCTGCTGACTGCCGGCTGCCTGCAATTTGGCAGTTCAAATCTCACCAGGCTCAAGGTTGACTCAGCCTTCCATCCTTCTGAGGTGGGTAAAATGAGTAGCCAAATTGTTGGAGGCAATATGCTGACTCTGTAAACCGCTTAGAGAGGGCAGTAAAGCACTGTAAAGCGGTATATTGCTATTGCTATTATCTTATTGTGTTTTCTAAAATACCATACTACCTTTATAAAATTAGGAAAAGAGGTAGAGTACTGGTCCTGAATTTTAGAATATCATCATCATACAAAAATAATTTGTACTCATTGCCTTAAAATCTAAAGACTGTCTCACCATGATGGGCAAAGTTTCAAGGAGCAAATTAAATGGCATAAGCAAAACATCTCTCTCACCATCACTGGCATTTTAGAAAAGGATTTCCAATAATTATTGCTTTTCAATATTTTGTATGAATCACATACTTGAATAACACTACAAAAAAACCCTCTGAAATAATAAAAAGGGACAAATCCTTTTCAGTTGGAAAGGAAATAACGAGGGATAATAAACTTCGGCATCAATATAAATAACTTTAGAGTGCTGTGAGTGGGAGAAGATGTGAGCAATTGTTTGCAAAAAGTTTATGCTGCCTTATTCTCATGACTAAGTCACTTATATATGATATGATTATGATATTTATAATATGAATATGGAAATGAACAAAATATTATTAACAGGCCTTTTCCTCCCACCTATTCTATAGCAATGATACAGTCAACAAGCTGTAAAAATTGGTGACCTGGCACATTACATCTTCTCTTTTTTAAGCTCCTCCACAAGAGTTTATGGACTTGAAATAATTCAGTGATTTGGTACTTGCTGTTATTTGATATTTCCATTACCCCACAACTGAAATACTTTGCTCTATCAACTTAATAGAGCTCTTTTAAGAATTTAACGTGAGGCTTAGCAGATCCATTCTATGGGAATGGGTAGGAATCAGGAGGAAACCACAACCCCCTTAGGATGAGAACAGACATGTTCGTATAAAATGATTTAAGTCACTTGGGGACTTATTTGTCAATAGAACCCCATGTACATTTATGGAGTCATCTGTTATAAATTATTCAGGAATCCTTATAATTGTACCAAGGAATAGAACTTGCTCTATAAGCTCTCCATGATATTGCAACATCTAATTTATCCCAAGAGAGCTACATATTTGTCCCAATGTCACACTGTACACACAAGTGCATAGTTTATAATTCACAACTGGGGCAGAATATCAACCAAATTAAGACTTCTTTTTAGATTTTGTGCAATTCTACTAGGCAAAATATTTTTTAAGAATATTCTGACATTCAATAAAATAAATAATCTTATGCAAACATGATCTGAATTTCAGATCTAATAGCAACCTAGGTTGCACATCTATTGATTCTGATTCCTCAACCTGAACTAAACAAGGCCTACTTATATTAAATATTTCTCTTAAAAAAACTGCAATGATTCACTTAACAACTGTGGCTAGAAAGGTCGTAAAATGGGGCAAAACTCACTTAACAAACGTCTCAACAACATAAATTTGGGGTACAATTGTTGTTGTAAATCAGGGACTATCTGTATGAACAATAAAACAAAAAGGTCTAGTAGATTTTAATAAATATATCAGAAAATATATTCTGAATATATATCAGAAAACCTTTTATAACTTAAGTAGTGGAACCAGTGAATGATAATCATTTTATTAGGATTATGAAAAACATTGCAGTTAGAAGCTATTTCATTACAACTTTGGTTTTTGTTCTTTGTTCAGACCTTTTAAATGTAAGTAAAATAAGTACCTCTGAGTTGTAATTGGAGAACTCACATTCTATACATATCTCAGGAATTTGACCCTGACCTTCAGACTATTCTGTTCCTATTTAATTACATTTTTCCTCCTGCTGAATTTGTTTTTAAATGCTAGCACTGAAATCCCTTTGAAATTCAAATTCATTTGTCAGTTTACGTTTGCATTTGAATTTATACAATACTTCTTTCAAAGCAGGTGGGGGGGGAAGCAAATCTCAGGACAAATAGGGATTTATCCCCACAAAGTGAATAGCATCAACTACAATGAAGCCATGGCAACTGTCAATTTAAACAGTTTAAAAGAAAACAAATTAGTGCAACCAACTCTTGAACTTCTGTGTTTTATCACCATTGAAAATTCATAAGGATTTCTATATCATGAATTTCATTATAGTGAAGTTAACCTAAAATAACTGACTATTATTTTAATCGGTTATTTCTGATCTAGAGTCAGCAGGATCCAAATCTGTATAGTAAGGGAGAAAAGTAAAGGGTTTTTATTTTATTTTTTAAAAAAACTTTATTTTCTGTTGTCAGAAAATATTCCTTTTAAAATAACACAGAGTGGAATGAATTAAGAGTAGATTTGCCCTGCAAAATATTACAATGTCCATCCTCCCTTATTTTGCAGAAATATTAACAGCAACTGTAGACTAAACAAACATATCCATTTATTGAACTACAAGTTAAGTTACATCCCTAAATCCCACTAAACATACATACAGTAGCCAAACTTAGAGCACACATGTAGAAATTTGCAGTTAGCAGAATAAACTATCATTAGAAATTCTAGGGCAAAAGGACAGGGGAATAAGGGCAACAAAATAGGTAGATTCTTTTTTATTATGCTCTGATATGCCTAGTTTTTAATATTCTAGTAGCATTTCATCTGTTTCTGAACTCAGAATGTGGAAATCTACGCTTCCAGCTTTTAGCAGCCAAGATTTTAGGACTCCTAAAAACCACAAAAATGGGCCCTTGGAGTACAGGCTGTTTACTTCTATTCTAGGATATCTAAATTAGAACCTCCTATTTTTTTGAGGGGGTTGGGGTAATCACATTCTGCATTTCAATTCTTGTGACATTATTCAAATAATAGTAAAATCTAATACAGAATTAAGCAATTGTAGTAATGAATAAGTCTTTAGCAATAGCAATAGCACTTAGACTTATATACCGCTTCATAATGCTTTTACAGCCCTCTCTAAGCAGTTTACAGAGTCAGCATATTGCCCCCAACAATCTGGGTCCTCATTTTACCCACCTCAGAAGGATGGAAGGCTGAGTCAAGCTTGAGCCGGTGAGATTTGAACTGCCGAACTGCAGCTAGCAGTCAGCTGAAGTAGCCTGCAGTACTGCACTCTAACCACTGCGCCACCTCAGCTCTCTTTACCAGGTAAAGACTTAACCTTCTGCATATTTTATAAACCATCTTCCTAGACATAACATTTTTACAAGTACTTATAAATGAATAATTAGATTATTAGTTTTATGGATGTGAAGAGGGATAAATTTTCCCTATTTTAATAATTCATTTTTAAAAAAGTCAATTATTATGTTGTGACTAATAGCATAATAATAAAAATGGTTAGCAATTTATCATTAAATACACTTCTGAAGGGATTTTTTTTGACAATTTGAACCCAACAGTTAATTTTTCTAAGATCAATAGTTCCCAGACTTTGCCTGATGATTGCCAATAGCTTGATAAATTCCTTAATGGTGATAAAAATTGTGTTGCTCAAGTTTAACAACATGTTTTAATTAACACTGGCATAATTTGATGTTTCCAAATAAGGCATGTTTATTGTGGTTTTGGATATCCAGCCAAAAATCTGATAAATACTTTCCCCAAAAAATGCATACACTTTTCTGAAATACTTTGTGCCGATTAGCACCCCTGAAATATGTCAAGCTTTTCAAAATAATTATTCTGTTCTTTGCTAAAGTAATCATATGCTTCTTCCAAATACTCTAATGTGGTGTTTCTCAACCTCAGCTGGGGAATTCTGGGTGATGAAGTCCACACATTTTAAAGTTGGCAAGGTTGAAAAACACTGCTTTATTATCAAATGTTCTAAGTTACTGAATACCATACAATGTTAGGCTGATAAGAAACAACTGAGATCGAAATATTTAATGTTGCCTACCCTGGAATATAGAAGAACACGCATGCTTGGAATTCATTGAGCCCATGCAGCGGTGCATCTTTGTATCCTCCACTGTGTTTCTTTCTCCACCTCCTGGCACTGGGCTTCCCAATGGAGGAGGTGGGAAGATTGCATCCAATATGAAATTTCCCTGACAAGAATGAAGTTCACTCACTCCCTTCAGTCTCAGAGGCAGAACTCTGAAAAATCCATCTTTGTGTCACTGTTCTATGAACCTCTAGACTGCAGATTAAATTAATGTTATATTTACTTCCTTTGCAACTAACCATGAACCTATACCTAATCTGATAGAAATTTTACAGACATTTGATAACTAAAAGGGCACAAAGAGAAAATAAAAAAGCTGTCAGAGACTGCAGGTAGATTCCTCTGTCCATTCATCTTAATTTTTGTGTCAATTCACCATAATGGCTCACACAGAACTCTTGAATTTTTATATTTCTCAAATAAGAAACAGGGCAAAATTCTTCAATTGTGGAACAATTTTAAGATGCAGGGTCAAGGTGCAATAAGTAAGTAAATGTAAGTACAGTGTAGGGTCAAGCAAGGGACAGCTTACCAGTTATAATGTGTACCTTTTCAGATAGCTGATTAAGTCCTAATTTGAAAAACCAAAGCAGGATGTAAAATACAAAGTTTTTTGGAAGTGACCTCTAGTAATCTAGTTTTGTTCTAAATAGTGATGAAAAAAAGGAGCTAAGGTCATAGACTTCATTGTATAACTCACTGTATATAGATACTATTTGTGTGCAATAGCAACACTGAAAATATTACGTAGATTTTTGAACTCAATACACTAATTTTTATTTTCTTAGAGAAGTAGTTTTAATATAATGAATATAACATCAAAATTCAAGCTGAGCACACAAATATTAAAACATATGATTAAATCTAAAAGTCAACATAAATTTAATCTGTTTAAGTTTGGGTGGTTTTAGTAGTCCCGTAATAATAAAGTCCAAATTTTAAGCAATCCCCTTTTTTCTTCTTAGAAAAGAACGGCCCTCTCAGGGATGTGACAATTTAAGCAAAAGTACAACACTGATCCCAATTAGTGCCACATGTTATATGGAACCTGTCCTTTGAGATGATGGAGCAGAGAGTTATAAATACAGTATAGCCTGCTACCAAAAGCATTTGATGATATGTTTCTGCTGTTAATTCATCAGAATGTGTTTCTACTGTTCATGCTTCCAAGTGATGATTCTTCTCTTTTTTTCCAACTGATTAATCTTTCCTAGAGCTTGTTTTTCATCGACTGTCTCCTGCCTTTAGGTTCATTTTGAAACTGAGGGTTAAGTTATTTCTGAAGTTATTTCTTTTTGATAGGTTATCACTGCTGAATAATAGAATGCATTATCATTATTTAAAGCTAAATCTGGTAATCTCAATTTCATTAAGGTTGGCTCTCTGTTCAATTACAAAGGCAGGAGTGGTTGCAACTATGCCAGGGGTGTCAAACTCACGTCGTCACGGCATCGTCACGTGACATATCAGGACTTTCCCCCCCCTTCGCTAAACCGGGCATGGACATGGCCAGCACATAACGCATCCGGCCCACGGGCCGGGAGTTTGACAGCCCTGAACTATGCCTTAGCAATGTGTTAATCCACATGTCAGAGACCTTGATCTGAATGCTTACCCCACACCAGACAGTCAGAAAATATTTTACTTTGTTTGGCCCAAATGGAAAAGCTATCACACATATGGAGGAAAGAGACCTAAAGTATCCAAGCATTTTCAGTCGACACTCAGCCTTTTAGAAGAATCATGGTATCTTTCCAATGGAACAGCTACCCTCTAAAATGACTGTCAGTAAAATTCCTTTTAAATCTTTCATTCTCTGCTTGACATTTTTGCGGTGGGAAGAAAGGAATAGCCAAATATTTAACAACTCAGGAGTTAGATTCTGTAGGAATTGTTTAAAAAGGAATGTCTTTAATTTTTTTTAAATATAAATTCTAACTAAACTTGTTATTGAGAATAAAATGTAGGTATACAGGTCCAGGAAACAATTTGTTACAGCCAAAGTGGAGATGATGGAGAAATGGTCTTTATTAGATAGACATCTCTTTGTACATTTGGAAAGTCTGTTTATAATCAGCTGCCTCTGTGGGTGATAAGGAAGCTTTGGGTGTTTTGCCAAATCTCAATGTGTGGCCACCATATACAACTAGCTAATTCAGCCCACTTGGAAATTAAGAGGATGCTTGGTTTAAAGGCAATGGAGAGAGAAGTGGGAATGCTGTAGCACATACTTGCTTGAAACTGAAGAAAATTAAATTTAAGAGTTTGTAGCTGTTTCCACTGAAGTTCTCTGAGGCATAAACGCATCTTGCATAAGTGTTAATTCTGTTTCTACTTAGAAAAGGAAAAGTTAATAACATTTCACAACCACCCAAGCTCTAGAAATCACTAGTAACTGAATGGAATTATCTTCTGTTTTAACTGTTGATTAATAATAAGTGCTGGATGCACAACTGAAATAGACACCTAGGGGTTTCAAGTCTTGCATCACACTCCAATCTTGGGATTCATAGTACTGTAGGTTCTAAAGCAATGGTATTTTTAAGTTATATTAGACTCTGGAATGGCCTAAAGGGAGACTTTTTAAATGGTAATATATAGCATTTCTATAATTTCAAAATGTGATTAATCAGCCATACTGAAATCGGGCCTTCTCTTTTCATACAGCTGAGTGACACCCAGAGAATTCTGTGAGTGAAGTATAGATATGGTTTGTTTGATGTATGAAGAAGTGTTTCTTCATGAATATAAACATTCTGAAGATAATATGGCAGGGTACATATACCCCTTGATGCCTTAGGTATACTTTCATTGGCATTCTCCATTGTGTTTCAGTATGGCAGGTTATAAATATTCCAGTAGACTTTTTCTTACTGTAAGACTCTTACTATAAGAATCACCAAGGACCCCACACAACTACATGTATATTTCATGCTATATTGTACAATCATCAGCTGTCATTAAGTGGGCTATTACTAACTCATCAGAATCAGAGGTGGGATTCAGCAGGTTCTGACCAGTTCTGGAGAACTGGTAGCGGAAATTTTGAGTAGTTTGGAGAACCGGTAAATACCACCTCTGACTGGCCCCACCCCGATCTATTCTCTGCCTCCTGCATCCCAGCTGATCGGGAGAAACGGGGATTTTGCAGTAACTGTTAAGTAGTGGGAATGATCACAGGAGACAGACTTCAGAACAGCTTTTTTATTCAGCTCTACTCCAGGCAACCAGCAAAGAATGGTCTGACAGCTTCCCCTTTTATAGGGAGTGTCAGACAGAACAGCCAATAGCGTTTGAGCATTTTCCCGCTCAAACGCTGGACCTGGGTGAAACCATGTACTGACAGTTAGTACATAACAGTAACCTTCCCCTGGAGTGGGGAGGAAATGGGGATTTTGCAGTAACCTTCCCCTGGAGTGGAGTGGGAATGGAGATTTTACAGTATCCTTCCCCTGCCACGCCCACCAAGCCATGCCCACAGAACCGGCAGTAAAAAAAAATGAATCCCACCACTGATCAGAATCATCCATATTCATCTTAGTTTAAACAAACATGGTCATAGATATATAAAACATAAGTGGTCCATTAGTTTATATATAAAATGTGCAGTAAAATGTTTGTCTTGTATAAATAAACAAACAAACAAATCCATGCATGGCTAGAAAGCTCAGTACTTCATAGAGATTCCTTATTCAGAAATTGACTCACTCAACACAAGGCTCAAAGATATAATTTTCCTGCAGGAATCTAGTATATCAGTTACCTGCAAAAGGAGAGTTTATGCTCTTTTCCTTAGCTTTCAAAATATGGATGGAAGACCAGATCAGAAACTTATCTGGGGTAGACACAAACATCCTCAGTTTTTACGAGATGAGAAAAAATTCCATCCATTTCTACCTATGGAATGACTGAACTGGACTTCTGTGGATAGATTCTATTTAATTTCCATGGCTCCCATAGTTTTAAAACATAATTTTAAAAATATGACATATAATCTCTGAATCATCCTGCCTTTAGATCCTAAACTATAACTAATAAAAATTAACCTTTTAATTTTTAAAAGGTTCTGGATCCACTATGAAGTTCATAGTTAAAGCAATTTTAAAACAAGGGTTTCTCCTAACCTCAGTTTATCTTGGTTAAAGCAACATGTTTAAAAGATACATGATTATAATATTCTGTTTTAAGGAGAGAATGTATCTACATTATATAAAACATAGAAAGGGAATAAAGAATGGTAAGGAAAAGAAATTAAGGTCAAAGCTTTAAAAATGGCAGTGAAAAATAGTTAAACCTAATTTATACTAGAAAGTCAGATTGGTATAATGGTTAAGGCATCGGGCAAGAAACCAGGACAGTGTTATAGTTCCAACTCAGGCACAAAGCCAGCTAGGTCACCTTGGATCAGTCATTTTCATCAGCCCTAGAAAGCAAGCAATGGCAAATCACTTTCAAAAAGCTTGCCAAGAAATCTGCAGGGACTTGTCCAGACAGTCTTTGAGAATCAGACATGATTATACTAATACCATGCACTTTATCTCTGTCCTTTTTTATCATGTACAATAATCTTATAGTCAACATATTCATAACCCACTTCATGCAATGCCTTTTGCATTTTTTAAATTAGGGGTTTATTAAAAAATGAAATCCAGACTGATTTACTGTTTCTGATTATTCAGAAGCAAGTTGCAATAACTCAATTGGGTTAACAAGGTATTGGATGGTAGCCTTAATTGTTCTTTGTTCCCTAAGGCAATGGTAAAATTTAGTTCCACTAAATTCAGTAAAAATCAGGATGCAATCATGAATATGACATCTGGCATTTTTTGAAACTAGAACCTCCTGTCGCTATCATTTTGCAAAACAAAATTATTACTACTGCAATTTTTGGCCATGGACAGCATGGGAGCCCATGGCATCATTTGCTATTTTACCATAAGAAATTAATGGAATCTAAATTCAGACTATTTGCAATTCTCAGTAACAGAAGAGTAAGCAAATAGGCCTTCAGTATTACACTCCCTTCTGTGCTTCGATGAAAGTAATTCCTGTATATGTATCACACATATGACATGCTGAGTGAAGCACAGCAGCCATCATTGGTCCTTCATCTATTAGCAAAGAGTCACCGTTGTGTTTCCCAGAAGCATTTTGAAAAGGTGTTTCATTTGCAGCTTCACATAAGTAAACTCCAAAAATTCATATAGCCTGAATATCCAATAGCTCAAAAACATATGCTTAAACCATGTCAAGCTTCATATGAAAAATGTCCTTGCTTGTTTGAGCATATTGCAGCAGCTGTATAACTAATGTTTGCTCTTTAAGATGGAATTCTAAGATACATTGAGTTTCAATGTAACCTTTTGGCTAGCTACTGAACTGTTAAGCCCGTAATCAGATTGCCTTGGTGAAATATATGCCACCTCAATGTCAAATAACAAAGACCCTTTATTTAAAACAATCCTTTGTCTGATTAAGTCACATTATTCTGGTAAGTTAAATGTACATAACTAAATCTGCAGCAAGCAGGTTCAAAAAATTGATCCAGAAAGCAAACACACAGCAAAACGGCACACAGAAAGACACAGATGTAAAGATTGTTACAGGTAAGATTTTCATGCTCTGATGCAGAAATGATCTTTATTAAAATGGAGAAGTCAAACAGTGTTTGTTATATGTATATGTTATATGTATTACACCAAGTTAAATACCAGTTCAGTAGGATTTCATGATACATCATTCATCTGTGTCCCTTTGCCCTAACTTATTAATGGTACATATTTGTTTCAATTTGCAAATTAGAAAAAAAAAGATTATGATGATTTTGGAAAAATAAAATCATCGCTAGACTGAATTTGTTGTGTTGCATAGAGCATGAGGAGTATGACTGTGGCAGCTGTTGCCACCACTGAAAGAGCTTAAAGCCTACCAGGTCTTTAGAAATGAAGAAAGGGAGCTGCTAAAGGAGAAAAGAATTCATAATTTTCTCCAAGACTTCCTCAAACTATAAACAAACCAGTTTCCTTTCCAAATATTCTCCCTCTCAGTGCCTGAATATCCCCATTTCCACCTACTCATCTTAATCATGGTTAAGAATTATACTTCATGTGGATAAAATTCCATTTTGCTCTTTAAAAATGTATACGTTAAGCCCACATTCATTGTAGTCAAACATAAGACACAGTAATAGCATAAGTAATCTTTAAGGTCATCTTAGGGAAACAGAAGATTTTTCAGTTGATTTAAAAATAATAATAAAAGAAAAGCCATACAAATATTGTGATCATTTAAACAGGAAATGGAAATTTTTGTTGGGATCAAACTTTCACAGCTAACATTTAGAGCATAGGATTGTGTTTGTTTTTCTGAATTGTACTGTTGCTGAAAAACAAAATAGAATTATTTCTACTCTGTAATTGTATTCATAGTACATTGTTTGTCAAATGCTATCTACTAAGATTCATATTTTCCACCAAAGAGGCAAAGTACTGTATTGATAGATTTTTCTATCACTTTTTCTTCACTTTTTATTTGCAATTCACTTTATTTGCAATTCATTGAAAATAACTATTCTGTAATTTTATGGTGATGCAGCAAGATTTGCATTGTAATATTACATATTTATTATCTTAGCTACCCAGAAGTGCAACTTTGTAGATGCTTTGCCACCACTTCCAAAATCATTCAAATTTGAAATCATTTGAATGATTTCAAGTATTCAAATCATATCGTCTGTTTAAACAGTTCCAAGATAGAACCATTGCCTATTTATTACAACATATTTTATTTTTAAAATGTTGGTGAATTAAAAACTATCAACCTGTCAAGAGATTGTGTTGTGTCGTAGAGCTGTGGTGGGACAATGGTTAGAATGCAGTATTGCAGGCTAATTCTGCTGATTGCCAGGAGTTCGATCCTGACCGGCTCAAGGTTGACTCAGCTTTCCATCCACCTGAGATCGATAAAATGAGGACCCAGATTGTTGGGGCAATATGCTGACTCTGTAAACTGTTTAGGGAGTGCTGTAAAGCACTGTAAAGTGGTATATAAGTCTAAGTGCTATTGCTATTGCATATGGAGTACTTTGGAAAACATTCTAGAAACCTATCAGCCTTTTAAGACAAGCCTTCCAGACAAGAAGCATATCCATAAATACTAGCTGAAATTTTATTGTAAGATTACATTAACTTCATCTTGAAAATATAAAAATACATCTTGCCTTTCCAGTGCAAGAAACTAGGGAGGGTCCCTTCCTAGACATTTGTCATATGCCCATTCCTTCTGTGAACTTATCTGTCGCTTGGCTGACCATTTGTCTAATCATAACTCTTCTTCCTGTCTACCAACATCATCCCCACGTACCATTACAAAATTTCAGTTAGTTCAAACTAGAACTAACTAAACTGTTCATTGATCCTGGTCCATATAAACCTATTTGCCATATACACTGGCTTTAATCCATTTCTGGATCCAATTCAAAATGCTGTATTTGACCTTTAGAGCCTATTTTTTTGTGTGTTTTATTGTAAACTATCAAGAGAACATGCTTACTGGGCACTTTAAAACATTTAAATAAATATGAACATAATATTATTTTTCATTTTAAAAAATGCTATAAAATAAATTATGAATATTCCAGGGTATCCAAAAATTATTGCAGTGGAACATCTCATCAAATGAAATATCACAATGTTTAATATGAAGGAAATGGTTAATATAGGTTGCCACTCCTTATCTACTCTATTCATCTCTTAATCCTTGTATTCCATTTCAGTCTTCAACCAGGAAACAATAAAACTCTCACCAAAATTGCAAAACAAATTATTTCATTTTTTTCAACCAACTAAAATAACACTGTATTTGTTTTCAGTGAACTTATTTTGAAGCTCTAGCTGATATGCCTTATCTCCCCTTTAACAGGTAAAAAAAATCATTTTCATTATAACTTTATGATCCAGAAGAACTAGCAAGGAATGCATAAAATCTAAAGTTACATATTTCATGAATAATAAGGGCTTAAGTATTGTCTCTTTAAATGCAAATTGAGAAAAAACTGAGTCACAATTTTCTCAACCCAGTTGGCTTGTCTTGGTGATAGACTCAGAGCTTCACTAATGTTTCTACCCAAATATATTGTAGTTGGAAGCCATTTATGATATGAAGAAGCAAGATCTTTCAAATTTCAGAGATGGACACACTTCTGCAACATAGGTATAAGATACTTCTTTTTGGTAACTTGAAAAGCAGCATGAAGTAGTATTCCCAATCCATAAATACATCCAATTAAAATAACTTTTTGAATATCACACTAGAAAGATCAGTGGAAACAGATGAATTTCAAGCTTAGTCTCTTCTGGAAATCTTTCACAATTACCTTTCTACCACATCTTGGCCATTCCAGCAAGTTGAGCTGTCTTTCATCACGAGATCACCATCACAAAGCCTTTCTGTCAAAGACGCATAAAAAGTTCTGGATCGTTTCATATAACTGATAAATTCCCTAGAAATTAAATACAGAACATTTTTTTTAAAAAAATTATTAACTATACATTTATTTCTTCCTTCCTCTTAATAATGCAATAATTGAGATTCAAAGATTCCTCAAGTTTATTTAAAAAGTGAATGAAGAGATGGCTGTTTCATACTTCATTAAATTCCAATTCATTACTTGAACTAGACAAATTAAATCATATTTAAGATGTCAATTGATCAAATTTATGAGCTAAAGGAATGTTGAAGTTGAATAATATATTATTTCTGCTTCCCTTTTTATGTAGATATCGGAGCATGATAGAGAACAAAAGAAAGAAGATCCAATGGGTTGCAAAAGTCAAATTTGTAGCTAAAAATTCTTAAGTGAAGATAGTATTTAGATGACATGTCATCAACTATTCAAACATCTTAGCATTTCATTTAAATTTTTCATTTTTTTTAAAAAAGATGGAATTGATGGACAATATCTTTTATTTGACAGTGTAAACAGATGTCCATCTTGATGTACAGTACCCCTAAATAAGTCTGTTTCCTATTCATATCTATGCCACCCTGTTGGTATGTTGATATTTTAAAAATTGCAGAGAGGAAAGTTGGTCCCAAATAATTTCTAAAGCACAAATCAAACTCTGAAATGTGTATCCACCTGTTGGATTTGTATTTAACAGTAATTTCAAAATTAGATTTTAGGGGTAGTTTAGTTTAATAGTTTAATAACCTTTGGAGAGCCATACTTTGTCCACACCTGATAAATGAATATTAAAAGTATATTAATGTTAAATTAACCTTTCTCTTCTTAGAATGTATGAAGACCCTTCATTAAAATGAAGAGACAAAGGTATGTTGACTTCTTTGCATTCTTACCGAGACATTTTTTTCAAACTTCTGGATTTGTCATTCTTTGAAGATTTCAGAGGCAGAGAACTGGAGTAGGCCAAGGAGAATAGCCAAGGGGAAAAGAGGGAATTCAGGTAAATAAAGAAAGAAATGAGAAACAAAACGTAATAAATTATTTGAAAGAAAAGATAAACATGCACAGGATTAAATCAGAAAAGAATAACTCCTATTAAAATATTCTTCAACCTATACTTTAAAAATAGTATAGTCCATCCACCAGTTTACTGTATTTTTCGGAGTATAAGACGCACTTCCCCCCCCCAAAAAAAAGAGGGTGAAAATTTGGGTGTGTCTTATACATCGAATGTAGCCAAAAAACGCGAGGCACGGAGGAGGCGATGGTCTGTGGCAATCCCTGCAGCCTGGAACAGCTGATTGGGGGTTATTCCGGGAGGCCGATCCACCCGCCAATAAGCTGCTCATAGTGAATCAGGCTTCAATAATGTGCTGAAGCTGACCTGGCTGTTCGCTATTTGCTGCAAGGACTCAGAGGAGGCAGCAGCAATCACATCCAGAAAGCACACAAAAGTAACTGATTCAGCAGGATTCAATAACTTCTCTTTATATATAATATAACACATGAAGTAAATATACAATACCAAAAGCAGGTTTTCCAACGTACAAAACACAAGCAGAGGAGAGGAGTTTCAGTTTCAGTTTTGAGCAGCAGACTAGTTTACAGCTCAGCACAGACTAACAGCTGCACAGCTAAGCCACGCCCAGGCTCCTTGCTGTCTCCTTCCTTGTTGTTCACACAGCAAATACTGTTTCAGTTTCCAAACAGCCTTCAACTCTCTCACATACTGACAGGACGCTAGCCAGATGAATACCGATGGATGCTGGTAGGCAGAGGCAGAATTTTTTGTCTTATTTTCCTCCCCAAAAACTAAGGTGCGTCTTATACTCCGAAGTGTCTTATACTCCGAAAAATACAGTAATTCTTTTTACACCGTGCCCCCCTCTGTTGAGGATTTGGATTGTTTTCTAAATCATATGGAAATACATTTATTTCTTAAAAAACAGATATGACTATAAAATAAAGCATACAATAATGAAAGAAATCTTTTTATTTCTGACATATCCAAATGTCATGTTAAAAACATTATTGTTATATCTGAGAACTACATAAAACATTAATTATGGATGAAAACAAGTACTGTTGATGGGAAAGCAATGATTTTCAGGGGCACCAAAAATTAGCTGGTTTATAAGGAAATACAAAACTGAGTGCCTCCTGGGTATTATGAAATGGGTGCAGCTACATATATACACAAATAAATACAAGTCTGCTTGCTTGTTTTAAACAAGCATGAAGTATCAATGTATTCCAAATAATTTTATGTCAGTGTTGGAACACATAGTTCATATGAAGACATTCTCAAATTTAATCCCTGGAGTCTATAGGTAATCCTGGGAAAGACTGTCTTGCCAGTACATTTTGTTTTATGTGTTGTATGTTTTTTACAATGATGTATATTGCTGTATTAAACTTTCAAACTTTGTTTACCATCCAAAGTCACTGTGGCAAGATATACTACTCTATAAATAAAATGAAATAAGGAGCGCAATTGGAATAATGAAAACCTTACAAATTTGAACTAGTAACGTCCAGAACAGTTCAGTTCCCAGAAGCCCCAAAGATAAAGAAGCCCTTGATGTAAACTCAGCTTCTGATATCTACATGGACACAACAATTTGAGCAGGAGGGTTGGCAGCGTTACAGAACTGCTCACCAAATATCTTCAGGGGATTTTTTAGCTGCAATCTAGTTTATAGCTCTGATAGATGAGTCATATACTATCCAAGTACTAATGGGGTCTGACACTGTGTCAGTTTTTGAAATTGCCTTGTTTACAGGACTCCTTATGGAAAAAATATAAGAGGATGCTTATATTGCCCAGAATATCACTTTTATAATTCGCTATTTTTTTAAAAAATAAAAGCAAAATACTGAAACCAAAATTCCAATGTTATATTAACTGTTTCTTTCTGTAGTTAAATCTTGAGCATTTAATAAAATGCACCTCTATACTACCGGTATTGGATGTCAAGATATCTAAAAAAGGAACTCAGTCAAATAACTGGGGTGGTCAATTATCCTGAGCCAAGTGTATGAAACATTTTTCTACACAGTCACGGATTTAAGATGTAGCACCATGCATGTAGTGCCTTTGCCCTTAACTTGTGATTTCAAAATGCACTGCCCTTAAAATTGAAACTATTAGGTATATTTAAAAAAAAGTATTTACATTGCTTATACATTTCTGCTTTGATGAAAGACAACAACAGCCACTCCTAGCTTCTGCTGAATAGGTATATCATCGCATGCATAGCTACGGTTAATTAGAACAGCATGCAGCGGAACTTTCTAACAAGCCAGACATGTACCCAGAGAAAAAGGTTTCATGAAACTAGAAAGATATGGTAAATGGAAAATAAGGGCAAACAGCAGTAAAATAAGAAATTACTATTTTAAGAAGACACGTTAGCCATAAGGATAGAGGAAAGGAATCCAAGAAGTAAAATGCTTGTTTATCTGAAATTGATTATATCACCATCTTGGAAAATGGTGCAAAAGGCAATCATAAACTTTTTCTATACCTGTATAATTATTTAGCTGTCACTTGCTGATTTACACTACAGCAGTGGAGAAGACAACTAGCCAATTCACTTAAGTATCACTCATTTCAGCTGGTTCAGATATCTTAGCAAGTGACAGCAAAATAATTTAAGATAACTGAGTCTAAGTCAGTGGTTGAAGTAGGACCTACTATTTAAACAAAGTTAAGAACTTTCAGTAATTCAGAGCTGATATTAATTTACATTGCTAGCTGCAAATTACTGAAAAATCTAAGCTTTTAACCTCTAGGCCATGTTTCTACTATTGATTTTATCTCAGTTCCTTTCATCATCAGTGGATGTTTAGTTAGGAGTCTGAAAACTGTAGGCACTCCACTAGTGTAAGCTACAGCCCTTGCTAATTTTCTACTCTATATCCTGATTTTCCAACTGATTTTACACATCAAGATATTTGTTGTCAGATTTTCTATTCAAGGTTTTATTCCCATCAATTACTGAAATCAATGGCTCCTTGACTGAATTGCCCTATATTAATTACAGATTTATACCGGTAACAATATATATATCTAACTCAATACTAATTACAGATAGGCCTTCTCCACAGTTAAAATACATTTGTTTAACTTCATTTATTGTTATTAAAAAGTAAAACATGACTGTCCTTTCCTGTCTGCTTTTTATCTGTTTGAAAATCAAGAGTCTTTAATACATGATGGACATGTGGGAGAATCAGAATTACTCTCATCATCATCATTTGGGGAAGCTTTCACCCCAAAATTTATAAGGAAACATTTTTCTTTTCAAATTACCTCCTTTTATTGTTAATAGTTATTGAGTGGGCCATTGTTAGAGGTGGTCTCTCTATTTCCTTTGCTTGAATTATGCTGTCTGGCAGAGATTTCACTTCTTTTTCTTCAGGATGTCCACATACTTTATCTACCTGTAAGAAGACAGGAAGGGGAAAAAAGGGCACCAGATCAGAACTAGCAAACATAATACAAAGCTACAGCATAATAGTGTTGCTTAGAATTTTGCATTTGAAGGAGAAAAGGTCCTTTGGATCACTCGAGGAGACTCACATAGCACCTGTCAGCAGCCCCTTCAAGCAGCTGCATCTTTTCCAAGGATCACACAGCTGCCTTTCCTAATTGCAGCATAATCCTGGGTTGAAAGAACTGTCAACAGGTGGTATATTCATACCCATCCATATTTTTGTCTTTCAGTCCAAAGGTCTGCACAACCGTACATAGTCAGTATTTTTTAGATCAAGGTTGCTCTTGGTTTTTGAGTGGCATACTAAGAACAATATTTTAAGCAGTAAGAGAGGCCAAGGGAAAACAAAATGTTATTTAACTAAAAGGTACTTACATTTTAATTACATCCTTGTAGTTTTGACTTTGCACTAGATCATAAGTTCCATTACTGGTGAAAGATAGCATGAACCACAGTTTGGGTTTAATGGAACAATCCAAGACAGGAAATTGCTATAGAACTATGATCCACTGAGAATATTATTGAAACTCAGCTGAGCTGAAAGTGAAAAACTTTTTCCTCCTCCCTTAATTACATTGAAAGGGAAATCCAATGCAAGATGCACCAATCCTCAGGCTGGTATAAATTAGGAATCCAATTCTAGAATAAATGTTCCAGGGTTTTTGCTGCCTTTGACTAGTAAGAATACTTCCTGGTGTAATCATATATCCATGAAGCTTTACATGGGCACAAGCAGTAGGCCTGTGCAAAGTAGCATAACCCATCTTATTGTTTAATTTGAGATGCTTCCCAAACTACAAGTGAAGCAACAGAGGTTGACATGCTTCATGTGAAATGTCAAAGCAGCACTGATCCATTCCAGCTGGCTACCTTGCAAATGGCTTCTCTGTATGTGCTGTGTATATACAGAAGACCAATGAAGAGCCAGAGAAGCTGCTGAAGCAGAGTTCAACTGCTCTGAACCATAAGTAAAAGCACCATGCTGCTTCACTTCATGGATCTATTTCAATGAAATTGAACCACTCCAGTGAAACTTTGAATAAGCGATACAAAGGTCAAATGATTGCAGCTGGTGGAATTCTTTTTCATTGACACAGAACCTTTCCCCACTGCTTAGTTAAAGTATTATCACCCAACCTTGTGTTGGCAGAAAACTATACAGGCATGAAATTTGCTACCCCTACTGCCAATTCCTTATACTTCCTCTATTCTAAGTCCCTACTGAATGACATTGTCCTGATTATGCATGTATAGTGTGTGATAAGAACAAAATATTGGTTTAATTCTCCAACTTTTATGGCCCTTCCCACAGTTATCTTGAAGCTATGGTAAAAAAAAAAGCATGATGGCTAAATATGTTTGTGGCAAGGTTACATGCAAATAAGACAAAGAATTGTGCACCACCTAAATTCCTTTTAGTCTGTAAATCTGAGAATCTATATTGCAGTGTAAAAGAGCTAATCAGAGAATGCTAGCTTCACTCAAAGGAGGAAAGGATTTTGCAAAGAGACTGAAGTGGGATGTGGCAAGGTTCCCCTTCTGGCATGTAGTGTTTCATATCAAGACTGTGTCTCCAAAATTTGCATTAGCATAGTGGCAGTTTAGTGCTATGTTGAATAGCTGGTTGAGTTGAGTAGAATTTCAGATAGCAGAAAGGAAAGTGGAGACACTTATTTAATAAAATTAAGAATATAGCAAAGAGAGAAGAAAGCAAAGATGAAGAAGCTTTAAGCCAGTTTCCTATACTAGTTAAAAAGTTGGATCAGGTTAGACTCTGGCAAGCTGCCAATGATTTTCAACCCAACCAATTCCACAGAGTTATTGCTGTGGATATAAAAATAAAGAATGCCTTCATATGCATTCCCTTGGAGATAAATGCAATAAATAAATGTATAAGGTCTGTGCTGAAGTAATGACTAAATTGCAACAAAAGCTGTCAGTGACATTATTGCTAAACTTAAGCTGTCATTGCTCTGTATTATATTGGGTGGGATGTGAAAATGTGATAATGATCCAGAGTCATAATGTTGAGTCATTATACTATTAATAAAAATGCTACTGATAAAAACCAGAACTGTAGCTTCCTATCAAATAACTCTTATGTATGTTGCTATATATACATTGTTGGCTATTTGTGTCATGGCAATTTCTCACTGGTAAGTGTAACTGTAATCTAACATTCTTATTTATGCCTTTTTCTTATTTTTTCTAAGTCTATAGATTTACCTACATTAATGGTTTGCAAATCAGGAGTGGCATAATTGTCCTAACAGAATGCCTCAGATTGCCCTTCCTTGCCTAAATTCTGCATACCACATGCAACCTAGTCCATGGTCAAATCCACATGGAAGTATAAGATCCATTTACAAGATAGCAAGATGGAAAAGGATGATGTTCCTAGATTCCATTCCACCATTTCTTTTAGAAACCCAATCTATCTGCAGACCACTGAAGAAGTACTTAAGATTCTTGCAGGCAGTACCGAATTTGCAACTCATCAATGCTGCAAGTACTGCAGGGCATAAAACTGAGAATTGCAGCTGTGTAGTGAGACTGAAGGCTTCATGACCAGACAATATTTAAAAGATAATGACAGTCTGAACAAGGCTATCTGTACGATCAAGTAGCCATCATTCTTGACTGTCAGCCTCTACCTTATTAGTTGTGACATTCGGTTTGGATATTGACAATCAGCAAAAGTTATGCTTAAGGGTGTAATTACTGCAGTCCAGTAAATAAAGGAAAAATCTATGGGGAATCAATCCAATAAATCCCCTTAAAAGCTTTCAAAGTATGAAGTAACTCTTCACAAAGACAACATGAAGAAATCAATTCAAATGATGTTCATTTTAATTTAATTCTGGTTCTGTCATTTTGAAAATTAATTACATTGAGATACATGTGTGTTAGCACCCATGCTTTATTTTATGTAGTTGAAATTAAAATTATCAAAATGTTACTGAAAGTAATTTGTCACCTTTTTTTGATACACAAGGAAACATGTTGATTCTGCAAAACTATGTCATTCAAACATAATCTGGAAAAGCTGTCTTATAAAAACATGTTGGACAACAGTTCTTCCACCTTTTTTTAAAAAAGTATTTTGACAAGACCTTAATCAGTTACATGCTGAAGTCTTTTGCCTCCTAGCTGGCTCCAGTACATTCTTGCCATTAGAAACCCAATCCTTCTGATGCTGGAAAAAGTGATTTCATATATATGTAGGCCTAAGTAAAATAAATTTTGCAATATTTTTTTACCCTGATTTTTGTCAGGGCTCCCCAAAAAAGTTAAAGAGTTAACATGTCTTTGTGTCTCTCCCCCCCCCCGCATTGTCCTCTTTTCCAATTGCCACGTCTTCCTTTGCCTGTATAGGTATCTGGTAAACCTAAATGTGAGGTCTAAGTTGAATTGCGGTCTTATAGTTTTAATGACTGTGTCAAAAATTACATTTTTTATCCCTGTTGTTTTGAATATATAGAGAGATGAGCTAAAAAGTGATAAATCCTGTGAATCAGTGTTTCTCAACCTTGACAACTTTAACTTGGGTGAACTTGGGCGGCATAGAAATACAATTAATAATAATAATAATAATAATAATAATAATAATAATAATAATAATAATAATAATAATAATGGCTTTACCATAAAGCCACTTCCTTCTAAACTTATTAGCTTTTCATTATTGTTGTTGTTGTTGTTCTGGATAATAATAATAATAATAATAATAATAATAATAACAACTTCAACTTCCATGCTGGCTGAAGAATTCTAGGAGTTAAAGTCCATACATCTGAAAATTGTCAAGGTTTAGTAACACTGCTCTAAATGTTTGCTTGGCATACTTATCTGTGAATCAGAAAGATCTTGCAAGAAGTAAGTCTATGAATAGAAGCTGAATAGATAGATGAGAGATAAATTTAAGCTTTTATTTATATTACACTTTGGACTTGGCTTACTGTCTTATCATTTCTTTCACTGGGTCATATATTCAGCAGAGGAGGTAATACTCAGGCTGGCCCAGTTCAGGTTTAGCAACCTCATCTCATAAACACATGCACTTTCTTACTCTCTTATGATTAGCAGCAAGCCAGGAGTTGAACTGCTGCTTTTACTTTCTAGTTTGAAGCAAATATTTAATCTCAAGTTTCCTATCTGAAATGTCTGTGGTTTGAGAAATCAATTTAAGTTTTCTTTCAGTATATATTAACAGATAGGAGAGAGCATAGAAGCAAAATAAGCTTCTAACTTCTAAATCGCTTTAGAATATTGAGCCAAAACAATTATGTCTGAACAGGTTTAATATCTGTAATAGAACAAATATATCATGTAATAACTATAATCAGTCCTATATACTGATTATAGTTGCAGTTATATATGTACAGTATATGTATGTATACTGTATATATATGTCAGTGGTGAAATCCAAAATTTTTTACTACTGGTTCTGTGGGCGTGGCTTGGTGGGTGTGGTGTGGCTTGTTGGGCGTGGCTTGGTGGGTGTGGCAGGGGAAGGATACTGCAAAATCTCCATTCCCACCCGACTCCAGGAGAAGGATACTGCAAAATCCCCATTCCCTCCCCACTCCTGGGGGAAGGATATTGCAAAATCTCCATTCCCACCCCACTCTGGGGCCAGCCAGAGGTGGTATTTGCAGGTTCTCCAAACTACTCAAAATTTCCACTACTGACTCTCTGAACTACTCAAAATATCCACTACCGGTTCTCCAGAACCTGTCAGAACCTGCTGGATTTCACCCCTGATATATGTGTGTGTATGTATGTGCATACACACAACTGTATGTATATATATAAATTCATTCAAGACGTAGTGACAAACAATGATATTTGGGAAGGAAGCATATTGAGAGGGAAAAATAGTTCTCATTTGCTCAGTTACTTTACATTGACAGTCTGCTTCGCACTGTTTATTTATCATTAAAAACAGTCCCAAAGTAGAGACTGTTTTTATAAATAATACATTTATAAATTTAGATAGATAGACTGATGGATGAGAGGCCTCTGTACCTCTGTCCTTTCTATATCTCCAGAAATCTTTCCAAGCGCAACTGAGAAAATGAATGGCATGGTTTCTTTCTTACCATATTAAAATGGGAAATACAGGCAGTCCCTGGGTTAAGAACACCAGCTTATGGACAACTTGTACTTATGAATGGGCTGCCTATTACTAAAAATGGTGGGTCAGTGGGTGGGCTCCTCAACCTGACAAACCACTGAAGTCTTGCAATGTTTTCTTGAACCAGAGAACCTGTGCAGTTTCAGCGTTTCATGAAAACTTTACATGGCTTCAGTGGTTTGTTGTTTCAGGGAAGGAGAACGTTGTCAGCCATTTTTAGTAATAGGTTGCCTGTTCATAAGCATGTTGCAATTTACACACAAATTTGAGTTAAAGACAGATTTAGGAATGGAACTCGTTCTTAATAGGGCACTGTTTGTACACACAGACAAACCAAAAAATACCAATAGGTAAATTCTAAAATAATGTTCAACATACTGTAATTCTTAGAGACAGAGAAAGAGAGAAATAAACCTAGCATTACACAAATATATCACCCAATGCTGCTCACTTAGTTACTTTATGTCTCTCCACTGTGGCCATCATCCTCTCCAAAACTAAGTTATGTGTACCTTTAATCACAAACATATCCCCACTGCAGAGGAAAAATGAGTTGAATGAATGCTCTCAGAGGAACCTAGCAGTTCCTTCTGGCATAGGAAATTGGAAGGGACCCAGTAGGAAATAGGGAGTATCTAAACTAGGTATCAGATTCACTTTTTTTAAATTTAAATGCATCCAACTAGATATTCCTTTAGCTGTACAAGTTTGTTTTCATCTGTTTCCAGGTATTCTGGAATCAAATAATTAAATTGGAATCTATTTAACAATTTTTTGGGGAAGAGTATCTATTGCATTGACTAGAACTATATTATTCTGTAAAAATGCTGAGGTTTGTTTTTTTGAGTAAAGAAACATTCTCAACACATAGATTGTTTCAGTTCACATCGGGTAATACACACACATACTAGGAATGTAGTTAGGTGGCCCTCAAGGTCACGTACTAAATTCACCCATTTCAGAAACATTTCAGTAAAGCTTATACATTAACAGAAACTGGACTGTCCTTTCTTGGTAATTCGTGATTCCGAAACAAGTGTGCAAAGCAAATTCATAGAAGCTTTCCTACTGCCTTTATAATGCAAAACATTTTTTAAATATATATATATATATATATATATAGTCTTCAAATAGAAGACTGGCATAGCTTTCCATTACCAATTAGATCCATAAACTTTCAGACAAGGAATTAGGATTCATAACTTGTTCAAGAAGCAGGCAGCCACGCTATAACATTTTGAACTATGGCAATCAATTTTTGTTTGTTAAAAGATAATCAAAGTGATAGTTGTAAAAAAAATGCACATAAAACTACTTTAATCTTACCCTGAAATTGAATGTATTATAGAGTGAATGATACTTTAAGCTACAAATTTTTTTAATGCCAAAAAAGTTAGTATCACAAACTTTTGCATGTAATTGGTCTTCTAATTGTGCGAGCTTTAAACTAAATGTAAATAAGATTTTTAAAAAATCTGTTATCAACATATAAACTATCACACAGTATGACGTTTCCTGGGTAGAATAAAGATTATTAAGGAGACCATGAAAACAACTGAGTAATTATTGTTTTTACAGTGTTTTAACTCATCCTTTTCTGGCAATATTAACTTTCATATTAACACTTAATAAGAATGTTTTCAAAGACTATTTTCCATTAGAAGAAATACTAATTTAAAGACCAAAATCAAATAATGTGTTTGAAATAAGAGGGGATCAGTTTATTAAGTTCCAGCTTTAATATGATCTTAGAAATGTGTACTTTCTTAATCTGTACATTAATTGTAAATCAATTGTATCAGTCTTGTTCGAATTTTAATGATGGCAGTAAAAATGTCATTTCTTATAGCCAAAGGCCAACAGCTTAAAAATTGCCTACAAGATAAAAAAAATATATTACCTTATTAAAACAGAAAATAGAAATTTAAAAACCAACCCACCAGTGTGATAGCGTTTGCTACAAATATCAAGAGACCTGGATTAAGTTATCAATATATGAAGATGGCATCAGACAAAGCATTATCTACATGCAGCTACTATAGGGCTGTTGTAGTAATATGAATTGTTTTTAGAAGAATTATTTTAGAAGAAATAGAGATGTTATGATGCTAGCTAGGAATAGTGAAAGGAGAAGGTGGTATTTGTTGTATGGTTGTTGTGAAGAAAGCTAAGGAAAAGAGACAAAGAACTGTATGGCAGAATCTGACAAGATCCAAAAAAGAATGAAGGCTGATCTTCAGATCATGTGGCCCTACAATGATGGTAGCAGGGGTGAAATGCTCCCGGTTCGCTCGTGCGTGTCGGTCGCCGTAGAGCTGGTCGCCAAGGTAGCGCGAGGCTCTGCCCACCTACCTGGATGCCGGCGTTTGGGTTCTTTTACCCTCTGCGCATGCAAATGGCGGCATCTGGGCGGGTGGGCGGAGCCTTGTGCTACCTTGGCGACCGGCTCTACGGCGACCAACACGCACGAGCGAACCAGGAGCATTTCACCCCTGGATGGTAGCAACAGTTACACAGCAGTGACAGCAACGATGGAAGCTTCTATATTGTCCTAAACTGTGGCAAGCCAGAAAAACAATGCACTGGTTATGATTGCTCCAGCTGCAGTCATAGGACTGAGGCCCAGACAGTCAGATGTAGTTATGGCTCAGCACACAGTTCATTGAAATCTGGTGGAGTTGGAAAAAACAAATACTGTATGTAGGCTCTTCCAAATAAGCCATGACTAGATGAGCTAATTCTACTCTATTGTAAGGCTCAGAGGTGGGTTCCTCCTGGTTCGGACCGGTTCCCCTGAACCGGTAGCGACCTGCTGGTGATGTCACTGAAACGGATCGGTCAGTGCTGGTCCGTGGGTGCCGCCATCTCTTTTTTTGATTTTTTTGTGAATTTTTTACTTTTTGGAAGTTTTTTCCTGTTCTGCTGCTTGAAAGTGGGCCCTCCCTCCTGCCCCCGGGTTTATACTGACCTTTATTCCTTCTTCTGAAGCCCAGCTGATCAACTCCTCAGCTTGTTTCGGGCTGATTTTCAACTACTGAACATGCGCTGAAGCAAAATTGCACGAGGGGACGCGTAAAACGTGCACTTCCGTCGCGATGCGAACTGGTGGGGAAGGTAAGTAGAACCCACCCCTGGTAAGGCTACATTGACAGAATCTTTCACGTATGAAGGTACAAACTTCCTGCCACCATTTTAAGCAGCTGATCAATTAGGGCAGGTCCTTCCTAAATTCCTTCTTCTGACCATTGATCTTCTGGGGGCTCCTGCCTTTTTGTGTTTGTTGTCTGATTGTTTCCTAGGCATATCTCTTGCCCCCCTCCCCCAAAGTCATGCACACATTCCTATGAGAGATAGTGGCCTGTGGAGTTTGTTTGATGAAGGAAACTGTAGAGTTTTTTTTTTTTAAATGGGAATGTTGTGAGGAAGGGGCAATGTTGTTAAGAACAAATCAGCAGGTAAGTTGGAATGGTGGTATCAGATAGGCAGAAAAGTGGATGACACAGCCGCAAATACACTTCTGCAAGCAGAAGATGGTGAGGGTTGAGAGGGGCAATTAATGAAAAGTATATTCTTGATAATTAGAAAATTATTATTTCTGACAAAGCCATGCTGTAGCTAGCATGAGTTTATCAAAATGTATTTTGACAAATTAACCTGATCTCTTTTTTTGATACAGTGACCAATTTAATCAATTCGTACAATGTGGTGGGCATTATATATGTTGACATCAGGAAAGCATTTGACAAAGTCTTTCATGATTCTAGTAGAAAAAAATGGCAAAATGTGGTGTTGATTATGCTGCTATTAAATTAATAAACAACTGTTTGAACAATTGAATCCAATAAATGTTCATTAATAATGCTGGATTAAGCTGGAAGGAAATCTTAATTAATGTATTCCTGACCCAGTGGTGTTCCATGTATTTATAAATTATTTTATAATTTAGAAAATGTGATTATCAAATTTGAGGATGACATGGGAAACAATTTAGATAGCAGAATCCAGTTTCAATAAGTTTTTAACAAGCTGGAACAAGTGGTAGAAACCAGCATCATTATTTTTAATAGAAGGGGATATATGTAGCTCAGAGTTGTGGAGTACTTGGTGCTCTCTGAGCTTGGTTGTAGTGTGGTGATGATGATTATCAGTTAGATAATGAAATGTGTCCAAGCAAACGACCAAACTCAGAGAGCACCAAGAACCCAAAAGATTTCAACAAGACCAAATTCAAAGTCCTACATTAGGGTAGGATAATTCAAAGGCATAAGTATTCCTATAGAGGGACATATTGGGCAGCAGAATATGCAGAATCTAAGGTTTTATTGTATCAGATCACAAAATGAATCAACATTATGGTACAGCTAAAAAAGAAGCAGATACAATCTCAATGGAATCAACAGACGCATAGTGTTAAGATTGAGAGAAGTCATTGTTCCTGTCTATTCTATGTTGGTTAAACTGCACCCGGAATACTGCATATAGTTTTGGGCACTACTATTAGGATAGACATTGATGAATTGGAGAACATTCTGAAAAAAAGCAGCTAATATAGTAAAAGAAAAAAACTATGAAAAACATTTAGAGGGTAGGATAGCGGAGATAAGATAATGAAAATATATGCTAGCTTTTAAATATTTTCTTCCAGATGTCATATTCTATGATTGTATGATTATAAGTGCAATATGAATTATTCTACTTATTAAATTTATTTGCCTCCCCCCCCCCATCTCAGTTCAAAGTGACTCTGGACAGCTTACAGCATTAAAAGCATTAAAATCATAAAATAAAAATATTTCTAAAACAATAATAATGGAAATTACAATGAAAAATAGAATGATAGTTAAAAGATGGTGAGAGAAGGAGCAGCATCAACCACCTCCAGTGTGATGTTTCCCCTTTGGGGCATCAAGTTATCTGGTTTTAGTTCATTGACACCCTCTGTTATGTACGATAATATTACAACATCATTTGCACAGAGTAGTAAACATTTGCTAGAAGGTAAAAGTCCAGATCTTGCAAGAGTCTTCTCAGGAATTAGAGTTGATAAGTAGATATGTTATTTCACAGCCTAGCTTAATCTCTTTATATCTCTTTTTGTGCGTCAAGATTTTTGCATTTCAGAGATTGAGGGAAATTATGTATGGAAAATTCAGGGAATTGGTTTTGATATGGCTGTCTGAAACAATCTTTTAACCAAAAGAATGTAATTCAATTTTCCTAATGGAATCAATTATTAAAATCAGATCAAATCTGATTCGCGTAGATTTCATTTGCTTTCTTCCTTTTATCTATTCCTGTCCCACCCCAGCTGGCAATTGGCCAAAACAGATTTAAAGTTCAGTATAACAAATATGAAAAATTTGGCATTGCTACTTTGGCTGTGGGAGTGAGTGCTATATATCACCTAACAGAAATTCTTTTAATAGACTTCTTAATCTGAAAGAACCATCCTTGTTAAAAATGCCAGTTGAATGCAGAATATATTTATTTACACATAGTGCCCAGAGATTCCCCCTAAACCTTGCTGTATCCCACTGGAATCCTAAAGCCAAAAAGAATCCTAAACCTTGATGTATCCCACTGGAATCCTAAAGCCAAAAAGAATCCTAAACCTTGCTGTATCCCACTGGAATCCTAAAGCCAAAAAGAGTCCTAAACCTTGCTGTATCCCACTGGAATCCTAAAGCCAAAAAGAATCCTAAAGCCAAAAATCCTAAGCCAGAATCTTAAACCCAGCAGCTGGCCTAAACCTTGCAGTACCCCACTGGAATCCTAACACCAAAAAGAACCCAACAGCCAAAAATCCTAAGCCAAAGGATTCCCCAAAGAAGCTGGAAAGGGATTGCAACGAAACGGCTGGAGATGAATTC
>QLTV01002140.1:3722182-3743870 GCA_003457575.1 Thermophis baileyi
AACAAAGGCTGAGAAGCAAAAGAATGAAGTGTCTATGAGTGGATCAAGGCTGATTGTTTATAATCAGTCTGTCTACCCTAGACGAGTTCAAATTACCAGGACCAGATGGATTACACCCCAATGTTCTGAAGGAACTGGCAGATGTGATCTCAGAACCGCTGAACTATATCTTTCAAAGATCCTGGAGCACCAGGGAACTGCCAGAGGACTGGAAAAGAGCTGATGTAGTTCCCATATTCAAAAAAGGTGAAAAAAATAGATACAGGAAACTACAGACCCATCAGCCTGACCTCAATACCAGGGAAGATTCTGGAAAAGATAATCAAGCAACGAATCAACCTAGAAGCAACAAAGTAATAACCAAAAGCCAACATGGCAGGGGTGAAATCCAGCAGGTCCTGACAGGTTCTGGAGAACCGGTAGCTGAAATTTTGAGTAGTTCGGAGAACCGGTAGCGGAAATTTTGAGTAGTTCGGAGAACCGGCAAATACCACCTCTGCCTGGCCCCAGAGTGAGGTGGGAATGCAGATTTTGCAATATCCTTCCCTCAGGAGTGGGGAGGGAATAGGGATTTTGCAGTATCCTTCTCCTGGAGTGGGGTGGGAATGGAGATTTTGCAGTGTCCTTCCCCTGGAGTGGGATGGGAATGGAGATTTTGCAGTATCCTTCCCCTGGAACGGGGACGGAATGGAGCCTTTGCAAAGTACTAACCAAAAGCCAAAATGGGTTTGTCAAAAACAGATCATGCCAGACTAATCTTATTACATTCTTTGACAAAGTGACAAAACTAGTGGACCAGAGGAATGCTGTCAATATAATTTACTTGGACTTCAGTAAGGCATTGATAAAGTACACCATAACCTACTACTTGATAAAATAGAAAAATGTGGGTTAGACAGCATCACCACCAGATGGATTCGTAACTGGCTGACCAACCGCACTCAACGTGTAGTCCTCAATGGAATTGCATCTACATGGAGGGAGGTATGCAATGGGGTACCCCAGGGCTCTCTTTTAGGCCCAGTACTCTTCAATATATTCATCAATGATTTGGACGAGGGGATACATGGGGAACTCATCAAATTTGCAGACAACACCAAGCTAGCAGGAATAGCCAACACTCCAGAAGATAGGCTTAAGATACAGAAGGATCTTGACAGACTTGAATATTGGGCGCTATCTAACAAAATGAAATTCAATGGTGAAAAAAGTAAGGTTCTACATTTAGGCAAGAAAAGCAAAATGCACAGGTACAGTATATGTGGTATCTTGCTCAATAGTGGTGACTATGAGAGGGATCTTGGAGTCCTAGTGGACAATCACTTAAACATGAGCCAGGAGTGTGCAGCGGCAACCAAAACAGCTTTGAGTGATTTACATTATGTGCACTGAAAAACATGCAGGCTGAAGGCCACATATGACCTTGATTAGTTGTATCAGTATATATGGTTGGCTTTTCTCACATATGCTATTCTCCAAAGCACCTGAGGGTAGGACAAGAAGCAATGGGTGGAAACTAATCAAGTAGAGAAGCAACTTAGAAATAAGGAGAAATTTCCTGACAGTTAGAAAAATTAATCAGTGGAACAACTTGCCTCCAGAAATTGTAAATGCTCCAACACTGGAAGTTTTTAAGAATAGATTAGATAACCATCTGTCTGAAGTGGTGTAGGGTTTCCTGCCTAAGCAGGGGGTTGGACTAGAAGACCTCCAAGGTCCCTTCCAACTCTGTTATTCTGTTCAGTTCTATATTTTGTTTGTCATCATCTCTGTTAAATATATAATATATAATATATTCTATATTTTATTCTTTCAATAGTATCCATACTTAGGACTATATACCCGTGATGGCGAACCTATGGCACACGTGCCACAGGTGGCACGTGGAGCCATATCTGAGGGCATGCGAGGTGTTGCCCTATGTCAGCTCCAGCGCACATGTGTGTGCTGGCCAGCTGATTTTCAGCCTTCTGAAGGGCAGGGGGAGGCCATTTTCGTCCTCCCCAGGCTTCAGGAAAGCCTCTGGAGCCTGTGGATGATGAAAAACGGACCCAACGGGCCTACCAGAAGTCCGGAGGTTTCAGTGAGGTCTGCGCGCATGCGCAGGGGGGAAGTGTGTGTGTGTGCAGTCATGTGTGTGTGTGGGGTATTGTATTATGGGTGTGGGCGCGCGCTATTGTGCGCGCGCACACCCTTTTGGCACCCGAGCAAAAAAAGGTTCGCCATCACTGCTATATACCTTGAAACTTCCCTCGTTTCATTCAAAATTTTAGTTGCAAATAAGGTTACAGAATGTGTGTATTGCTGCAAACTCCAAGTGAGTTTTACAGTGGAAGGCATTTCATTTTCAAAGAAATCTATGGACCATTTATTTTGCTTTCCTGGACGGACATCCCTGCCTTGGTTATTCATCATGAAATTAATAACACCTGATTGGCTTACACTGCTGACTTGAAAGGAGAAAGGATTTCCTGGGATTCCTAAATATTGTGGCAGTACCCCATGGAAATTCTAAGATAGTGAGAGATTTATTTAAACTCAGCGCCTGTCATTAGCCAGGCTAATCCATCTATCTTGATTTTTCTTCTCTTCACAAGGCAGGTAGCCTGAGCTCTTTGCTGCTATCTTTGTGTGCAACTATTTCTGACCCAGTTGGGCTAGCGATCAGCACGTCCAATTCTCCACATACAACACCCTAGTGCTTGACCTGTAGCTGGGGTCAGATATGTAGGCCTGATGTGTTGAGCATATCCAATGAGAGATTGACCTGTTTGATTCTCAAATTCTATGACTTCTTTGTTTCTTAGCATACATATTTTTCAAGGCCTCATTCTAAAACGTTAGGAATCAGTTTATATTCTTCCAGGTTGGCTCCCAAATGACATTGCCTTAGAAATGCACAGTAGCTGCAACAGGGTTGTTTACAAAAGCAGAAAAAACTTGATTAAGCCCTACTATTTTATTATCATACCTACCGGAGCATGCCTTTCTATTTGTTTCACTCAGTTTTTGCAAACGTTTTCCCATGAAATTGAAGAACATGTTCTTCACTTTTTTGCTTTTCAATTTAGCTGAGCATCTGCATGCCTTGGCTGTTGCCACAGCTGAGGGTGGCGGAAAGAAAGACAGAGACTTGTCATTAACAGCACAGCAGGAAATCTACATCAAGTCCAACAAAATATATGTGTACTCTGACTCAGTAACCTTGCTCCCCCCAAACAAAATGCTAAAGCAATGTCAAACATTTAATAGTAAATCTTTTCTCTGGCATAGAAAGAAATGAGAAAATTCTTACTCCTGTTACAGTTGAAACAATTCATATTTCAGACTAGAACAGGCATTTTCCTTTGTCTTCACAGCCTAATCAAATCCAAATGGGACAGTGGGATATATGGACTCACTATCTAAAGAAAGAAAGTATTATGCATCCCACATTTATATTTCCAGGCCTAGGAAACTGCTTTCTTGTGTTTACAAATCCCAGGTGATGACTTTTGGTGAGCTGTGTTTTATGCCAACAAGTCAAAGAACCGAGCTTGTCCCTTATGTCCCACTGTAATTTCTATGATGGACTGACTATGCTATCCAGACTAACCAAGCATAACATTTTCTTAAAGGACATATAACACTATATACAGACAAAAAGACATTGTCCTACTTTCTGGATCTATTTTTTTTTAATTTTAAAGTGTTTAATTCTTCATTTAACTTGCATATACATTTTTCATGAAATACACACCTCATACTGTGCAGTTTGTCATACACCTTCTAAAAGTGTTATATTTAGCTCAAACTTTAATTTATACAAATTTCAATCAAGATAAAGAAATGTAATAAATTAACGGAAAAATATGAAGCTGAGCAAAAGTCTTCAATTATTTTCACTCCTGAGAAATAATTATGCAAATAATGAAAAAGAAGACATTTTAAATTATCTTAGGCTACCCCAAAATCTTTTTTCCACTTAATACCGAATAGTTAACCTCACTAAAAAATTCACAAAATAATTCAAATCAAAAAATTTACTGTGTATTCTAAGCGGAACACAACATAACATTAATGTGGATGGCACATGGATGTTATTTTATGTAACATGGAAAAAAGACAGTAATGGTTGAAGTGATAAAAATAATACTACCCAGGAAGGAACTGATTTTGGATTATGAACTGTATTTAAAACTCCTACTTGAACAACAAATTGACTGGTACAGCAACCTATAGAATAATCAAGCTATAGAAACTAATGCCTTCATTACTGTCCTGCTGGACTACTGCAATAGGGCTTACATGGAGCTGCAACTGCAACTGGCCACTGACACAGGGAGCACACAACACTCATTTTGCAGGTCCAGTACTGGTTGCCAATTTTTGCTCCTAGTGTTGATCTATAAAACACTCTACGGCTTGGTGCTGAATTACCGGTATTTTGGGACCAAATGCTCCAATCTGAATTTACCCAATGCACTAGATCTTTAGGGTCACTAGTTACTTGTAGTCTCACACCTCCGGGAGGAGAGTCTAGAAGCTGCTGCTTTTTGGTTCTCTGGAATAGCCTTCCTACAAAGACCAAACTCCCTTTTGGTTTTCAGAAAATTGTAAAGACAATAATTTTACAATTGATTCCAAAGCACCATGCCTCCTTTTACTATTTAGTTTTAATTTTCATTTCACTTTAATCTTCTATTTTCGTTAAGGGTTTTATTTGTTCAACTGCCATGATAATGGTCAGTTTAAAAGATAATAGCAAATGATTGACATGCAAATGAACCAGGAAACAAATTCCTATCTCCTCAAAATTAGTCTTATTGAATAGAATAGAATAGAATAGAATAGAATAGAATAGAATAGAATAGAATAGAATAGAATAGAATAGAATAGAATAGAATAGAATAGAATTCTTTATTGGCCAAGTGTGATTGGACACACAAGGAATTTGTCTTTGGTGCATATCCTCTCAGTGTACATAAAAAGACAAGATACATTTGTCAAGAATCATAAGGTACAACACTTAATGATTGTCATAGGGTACAAATAAGCAATCAGGAAACAATCAATATTAATATAAATCGTAAGGTTCTTTCTCAAGGGATAACTTGTGAGTTGGAATTTCCTCATATAACCGTTTCTCTCTAGGATGCTAAGTGGGTGATAAGCTTGCTTCAAGATATTTTGCCAATTTTTAATCATTCCAAAAACAGTTTCAAGGCAATATGCTTCAGTATCTCTGGAACATAATGTCCAAATCAAAGAATACCAAGCATTAAAATGAATGGAGTTACAGTGAAGCCACTAAAGCTACATCACAACAATTGTTGATTGAATCCTTTCTGTAGTTCTATTTAGATAATTTACTTCAGTTGTTTTAATAGCAGAATTAATAATAGTCATAGTGAAATAGTCACACCAACATTCACCCATTATGAGATGTTTGATCTCTTCATCACAGATATTGGATGAAAGGAAGGATGTTACATATAATGGTTCTCAATAAAGTATTTCCATCATTAAAAAAGCTTATGTTAATCAGAATTGCATGTTCAAAGGTTTGAAGAAACCTTTGTTGCTAATTTACAGAACTTCAGTGCTAATGATCAGGAATGCAGTCAAACACAATATCAAAGAAACTAGCATATGAAGTGTCAGTAATGAATTGCAACAGAAAAATGTGCAAATAAAGTTCAGGGATGACTAAAACAATGAAAATTGCCTCTGTGAGCCTTTTCAAACTGCAGTCAAATGAATGTACATTGTTTCTGTGAAACCTTTGTCATCAGATCTTATCCATGACATTTAATTCAGTTAATAGCATTTCAAAGAATGTTAAATGAGTCTGTGCACAAATTAAGTAATTATGTAATCAACACACATATAAATGTAAATATAGAAGCAGGACTTGAATCAAAATGTTGCAGTATAGATTATTCCTATTCAAGTTTTCAGGCACCGGCCTGATTTATCCAATCAGGTATGTTCTGTTATCAATCTGATTTTCAATTTTTATATTTCAAATATGAATCAGCTGATCTATATAAATGGAGCTTGTGGACAAGAGTTTCTCTTCTCTTTCGATTCTCTCATTCTCTCTCTTCTAAGTCTCTTATGTCTATTTGGTTATTGAAAGCTTCACATTTGGAGAATAATGCTGTTATCCATACATAGATTACTGAAGAAAAATCACAGATATTGCCCTTGTAGTATTAAAATTAAAGAGAAAATTGATCATAAGGAATATTGAATTCCTTATGTATAACGAGTCAAAATATCCTTCCTCCTCTTTAGAACTAATAAATTTGTGCACAAATTTCCTTTTAAACTGTTAAAAATCTTTATAAAAAGAAGACAGAGATAGGAAAAACCTTGCAATCCCAACATATATTAAGAAATATTAATAAAAAGATTTAATTACATACAAATGTCAACTTTAGTCTAGTGAAAAAAATAAGAGAAATACCCCTATTTTTTTCAATAGATGCCACAAAACATCCATATTATCTAGTTGAAACATTTTGCCTCTCCTCTCCTCTCAATACTGTAGCATCTTCCTGAATTTTCTGAGAACCTATTCTAAAATTTCAGATTTCAAAGTCCTTTAATGCAATTTAAGGTTTTTTCACAGATTTTATATAATCCAAACATTCTTTTCATTTTTCAAGTTTTAGATAGTTGCCAACTATGGCTATGCTGCCACTAATTCTTGACCTCTCCTGATGATCAATCTGTAAAAAAATATTTTGTGTAATATACTTTATGGAATTACTATATGAATTAATAAATTGTAAAGTTTGACAGCAGCTAACATAAAGAAAGAGACCCTCAAGTCTTCTTACTTTAAAAAAATGAATCCGTAGAGTTATTATTGCCATGATTTCTGAACATATCCAAAGAAACCAAAGAAAACAGCTGGATTAACCAAGTGAAGATACAGCAATGTTTACAGCAGAGGGTTGAACTAGAAGACCTCCAAGGTCCCT
This sequence comes from Thermophis baileyi, assembly GCA_003457575.1. Lineage (NCBI taxonomy): Eukaryota > Metazoa > Chordata > Lepidosauria > Squamata > Dipsadidae > Thermophis > Thermophis baileyi. The sequence continues at coordinate 3,729,154 of QLTV01002140.1, forward strand.
TCCAACTCTGTTATTCTGTTTTCTGTTTTCATATTTACCCTAACCAGCATCAGGCAAACCTTTTTTATCTTTCTTGCAAATGTAATTTTTCTCTCCATTAAGCAGGTGTAGCTTCATTATTTCAAAGAAAAAAAAGGTCATAATCAATGCATCCTGAAACTGAATTTTTAATTAATTTTAATTTTAAAACAATTTAAGACAAATAAAGGTGACCATGAAAATTCTATGTAGGCAGTAAAATTCCCAATTCTGGAAATGAATCAAAAGTTCCAGAAGATTTAACCCTAAAAGACAACAAATTCTCAAGTCCGCTACAGTAAATAGATTAGATTTCAGAAGAGATATTTGCAAAACAATATTTGTCTTACTGTACCAAGACAAGAGTGTTTGCAATTCTGAATAGTTTTCATGAGCTGGCCAGCAATAACTTCAGCAAAGCAAAGTGGGAATGCAAAACCTCCTGTCTTATTTTCAGGAGGAAAACATCCATTACTGTAAGAGGGAGTTGCAAAGCTGCCTCTCATCTCAACATAAGGCAATATATGTTATGTTGATGATTTCTTAGCTGTAGGAAGGGAAGGAAGCCATTGAGTCAGGAAGTGGAATGAGATTCAAGCTCATGTTATAGGAAGAGGCCTCGTTCCCAAGTTTTGCAAATCTCTAAGATTTACCATTTATGTTGTAGTTGAACCAGAAATAAATTGTTTCCCAGTAAGAACAATAGCAAAGGAACACAAAAGGACTGACATGGAAGCAACAACAAAACTCTGCAAGAAAGTGACCTCAGAAATATCTTTTGTTTACCATATATATGAAAATAACCCTGTATAACAGACTATTATGTTGTCAACATCTGCAATATTTCCAAAGTAAGCCACCAGAATGAAGAGCTATATTGTATGTCTGGTTCTGGATAAAGTAAAAAACAGAAGATGGTGACAGACATGATAGAAAGGCTATGAGTTACAGAAAAAGAATGAAGAGATGGCTAAAAGAGATCAGAAGAAGCAAGAAAGAGATTAAAACACAAGATGAAGATACTAGCGAGAAGTTAAGTTTAGGTGTAGGAATCTTTATCAAGAGTGTTACATAATAAGAGTTATGGTAAGAACACCTATATATATTCTTGCTGCTAGTGTTTTCGCAACATCAAGCAGGGATATAGCCTTCTTAGAAGATACTAGTAGCATTTGGAATGGTTAATGATAAACAAGATAAAGCAGAAATTCAGAGGATTCACTTGAAAACCTATTATTGTTTTTTTAAAAAACAAAATAAATTTCTAATAAAAAAAGAGAAATCCAGATTCTATTATTTGGGTACAAAGTCTGAAATAGTATACGGTAGTATTATATGCCAATAAAAAAATAGGAGTCAGGGCTACATGTTTAGTATTCTATGAGTGAGAAACCACTTAGTAATTACTTGCATTGAAATCAAATTGATGACTTCAACAACTGGCAGTCCTGTACCCTGAAATACAACAAATAAAGTAAATTCAACAAATAAAGACCATTACTCTATTTTATTTCATTGATTCATAACACAAATACTCACTCCTATAAAAGGATTTAACTAGATTAATTTGAAGACAATTTCCATTGCTAGAATTCTATGAAATAAAAAATGTAATCACTGGTTTTATCTGATATATGTTTGTATATGTGTGTGGTGTGTGTGTGTGCGTATGTGTGTGTGTGTCAGAAGAAATATTATTGCATGCACATGCTCGTGCAAATCTTAATTAAAAAATCAGAAACTGAAACAGAAATGGAATCAAATGAAATTGGAAATTGGAAACATAAGCTGAACAACTACAGCTGCAAAAATTTGTCTGATCTGACCCTAGTCATCTGAGAAATAAATAGTTGGAAATTATTCTTTGTGATTTTCAGACCACAGGCTCCTAAGTTTAAGGATTTAAGACTGACCTTCTCTCAGCTTCACATTATTAATTTGTATAAGCATACCACCTAGCAAAATATGGAGCTCAGTTTAATATTTGCTATATTAAATATTATATAGCATATCCTAGCACTGGCAACTAAACAGTTAAGAAGCCTTAAAGGAAGCAAGAGAATTAGCTGTTGCTGAAACAATTTTATGGTCCTTTCCACTTCACTGGAGGTAGTTTGTATGGATGACTGGTTTCTATTCAATGCTGTCAAACATCTAACACTCCCATAGCTAGGCACCTTACAATGAATAACAAGCAGTCTAGCTGCCAATATGCTAGGACTGCATTATTCATTAGGGACTGGACCTTAACCTAGCAACACTCCAAAATCAGTGCTTGATGCCTTGTTAATTTATGAGACCAACAATTTATCACAACAAACTGAGGTGCCAACAGTACCAAAGTAAATTTCCAAACTCAAATTATTGGCCTAAATTAAACCATAAAAATAATGGTTTAACTATAATAGCAATAAAATAACACATCTAGTTAAGCTTTTTCAACTTGTAGCATTTCATTAACCTGACATTTAAGCCAAAATCCACATACTTTTATCTTTTCCTTTTGCACTCTAATTCTTAACCTTCTTTGTTTGCGTTTTAATCATACTGGAAAAATTGAAGAATGAATGGCAACTGGTAGAACATTTTTTAAAGTAAGGGTGTAGTTTAACATAGATACATAATTGTTTGGAAATATTTAGCACTAATACAGCTATCTAGAATAATAGAATAACAGAGTTGGAAGTGACCTTGGAGGTCTTCTAATCCAACCCCCTGCTCAGGAAACCCTATATAACATTTCAGAAAAATGGTTGTTCAATCTCTTTTTTAAAACCTCCAGTTTTGGAGAATGTTGTAAAACAAGCTATAAAAAAAATGCAAAACAACTTTGGTGGTAAATAACAAAGAAATCGGAAATGTGAACATTAGGAAAGAATGTTTTTCAAGGGAATTCTATGTCTCCACTGTTTTTTATGATCTTAATTACATCCCTCACTCATATCAAAACCTGGATATAATGTGTTGAAATGAAGTAGAAAAATATCCAGCTCATAAAATATACATGATCTGAAGTTAATGGAAAATCAAAAATTAAAACCAAATCCTTAACTAATGATCTTAAGTTATATAGTGATCATATCACAGTGGAAATTAGATTTCATATATGTGTTATCCTCAGCAAAATTAAAGGAAAAAAATGATCAAAATGAAGAAATACAAGTTAAACATTGAAATATTGTGAAATCCTTACCCTAATAAGAATGCTATAAATATCTAGGAATATTCAAATCAGATAATACTTTGCATGGTAAAAATATGGTTTAAGATACTTGAAATGTCTGAAAAATTAAAAATTCAAAGATAAATTAGATAAATTAGTTAATCATAAATACATGGGTGGTACTAGTGATCAGATAGAGTATAGATATAGAAAACTGGACACAATATGAATTGGAGAATTTAGATTAGATTAGAAAGCCTGAAATCTGATCACAATGCATCATGAGTTATATCCATAAATTGATACTAATCAACTATATTTAACACACACAAAAATTGGAGGCTGTGGTTTATTGAAGAAAAAACAAAGAAAAAATGAATAAATAATTACAGGAAGGCCGTAAAATAGAAAATGCTCAGAAAAGCATTCCGAGCATGCAGAAAAGTTTGCAAGAAAAATATTTTGGAAATATCTTGAAAGTAGAATAAAAAAAATGATAATAAAATGATAATAACAGTCAATTGTTGGGAAACCATTTGGAACCATTATTATAAGGCCAATACATAAAACATCTTGAAAATAAGTGTGCATCAGTAGAAACTTGCAATGTTTATGAGCTGGTAACTACCCAGAAGGAAAAAAGAAGCATTCATTTTTTCCAGTCCAAAAACAAGCATAACAAAAAAGTGTGAGGAAATCAATATAGATCAAACAGCAGCAAATCTTGCAATAAACAAGATGAAAGTGCAGACACAACAGATTGTTCAGACTAACAATAAACAGTGTCGTAACAGAAAATTATAATTTTCATTCCTGAAAATGGTATGATTTACATTTACAAAATTTAAAACGTTGTTGCAAAAGAAGTTAAAATGTCATTGGATTTTCATATAGAAGGTAAACCCAACATACAAAGAGTAAAGGTTGTAGATATGACAATACCTAGGGAAAGTCATTCCTTTAGATAGGAGTGAATAGATTAAACACATTTTTACAAGAACCAAACCTAATAATGTCCAGGTTGGAATTCAAAATACCAAAAGAACAACAGCAAAGATGTAATTGTTTTTACTTATTCTTTGTATTGTAATAGACTTTGATGAATAAAAACATAATAATACTGTATCCAGATGAATTAAACATTACTACTGCTGCCTTTCATAGCCTAAATGAAATTGCAAAGCTATTACATAGTGAATCTATCTGCCAAGACAATTTCCCTGATATGTATTTCCCCCTTAAAGAGGCTTTGGTTCATCTCCTCCTCAAGAAGCCATTATTAGATCCCACCATATTGGTAAACTTTCATCCAGTATCCAATCTTAATTTCTAGGGAAGGTTGTAGAAAAGGTGGTAATGGAGCAGTTGGATGAAATGGATTATCCTTTCAGTCAGGATTCAGGCCAGATATGGAATGAAAACAGCATTGGTTGCATTTTGGATGATCTCTGTCAGGAAAGGGTTGGGGCAACTCATCCATACTTGCTCTACTTGACCTCTCAGTGGATTTCGATACCATCAACTATAGCAGTGATGGTTAACCTTTTTGGTGCCGAGTGCCCAAAGTGCACGCGTGCAAATGCATGTGCGTGCGCCCCCTCATGCATGCTCCCCACCCCCCACGCATGCGTGTGCATCCCCCACACATGCGCCCCGCCCCTCCTCACCCATTTGTGGCTTCCAGGTTGGTGCAGGAGGCCTTCCAGGCCCAAAACAGGGTGCAGGGGGCACCCCGTGCCCCATTTTGGGCCTGGAAGGCCTCCTGCACCAACCTGGAAGCCAAAACAGGGTGCAGAGGGGCTGCGTACACCCCCTGCACCCCATTTTGGGCCTGGAAGGTCTCCTGCAGCAACCTGGAAGCCAATACAGGGGGAAGGGGTGCCGCACGAGGCCCCAAAATGCAATGTAAGTGCCCCCGCACATGCGCCCCGCCATCCTGCGCATGCATGTGCCTCCGGTATGCACCCGACCCCCCATGCATGTTCGGCAGAGACCCGAAGACCAGCTGGCCAACGGGAGGCGCGTGCGCATGTGCAGTGGAGCTGGGCTGGGGTGACGGCTGGGGTGACGGCTGGCGTGCCCGCAGAGAGGGCTCTGTGTGCCACCTGTGGCACAAGTACCATAGGTTCGCCATCACGGAACTATAGGATCCTTCTGGATTAGCTTTGGAGATTGGGAATGGGTGGCACAATACTATGTTGGATCTCTTCCTTTCTCTGAGGTGGTTTCCAGTTGATGTTCATTGAGAGTGCAAATCCCACTGTTGGCTCCTGCTATGTGGGGTGCTGTAGGGTTTGGTAGTTTCTCCATTCCTATTTAACCTCTACATGAAGCTTCCTGGTGAGATCATCTGTGTCAGCCCTCTGGGGTAAACCAGACAGGAAATACAACCAGATGAGCTAATTCTACTTTATAGTAAAGCTATTTTAACAGAATCTTGCAAGTCTCCTGCAGTAAGCTTCCTTCACTGACCATTAAGCAACTTGGGCTCCCCCTCTCTTGTATGATCATTCCCTAGGTAGCATCTCTTCCCTGCATCCCTCAAGATCATTTCCACATATCATTTCATCACCCTCCCCTTCAGACTTATTCTCTCTCCCAGGTTCCTCAGGGAAACAGGTTATGGGCTGTGAAAATGAAATGTAGCTGGATGATTCCCCCCTCCTTCTCGTAATTCCCAAGATTATTTGCTCCAGTGAGGTGACAGGCATCCCTCCTTCAGAAATCCATTGGTCTCCTCTCCTCATCTCCTCACTGAAGAAAATAATTTGAGAATGTAGTCCTTTATGTAAAAAATACAGTTAGAGATGGACTGCTTGATTAAGCAGGATGAACAGCATCTTGAAGCACTCTTGGTGATTTGGCAAAACTCCAAAGAAAAAAGGCTGAGAAGCTTCTTCCTCTAACTTCAGACAATCACCATGTGCCGTCAACAAGCTATAAGTAGCCAATCACTCTTCAAATGCTACAGATGAAATACCACAATCTATCATGCATTGGCAGCTAGAGAAAATAATAGATTTAATGAATTATATATTAGTAATGGAAATCTGGCATACATTATTCTTAGAATATTTCTTTGGCCATGTATTGTTTATATGACCAATAGGTTTTATTGGCCAGCCTGGTCCAAATTCAGGAAGTTATCACCTTTGATGTTAGATAGGTTAGCACTGTGTGCAATATGGGGGTCCTCCTGGACTCACAACTTCTGCTTTATGACCAGATGGCAGTCATGGCTAGAAGGCCTTTGCTCAACTTCAGGTTATATGCCAGTTGTACCCATTCCGTATTTGGGAAATTCTACTCTCAGTCATTCATGCCACAATCACTTCGCAAGTGGATTGTTGCAACATGTTCTACATGTGCTGATCTTGAGCATGTGGAAACTGCAACTTTCTAGCACACACAGGTTTATGCATTCTTTGATCAGTGCACATTACACTTCTACTCCAAGAACTGAATTGGCTGCCAGTTTGCTTGGTTCAATTTAAAGTGTAGTAGTGACATATAAAGCCCTACACAGCAAGGGGCTGGGTTATTTGAGTGACCATCTCTCACCAGTTACAGCTACCCATCCTATCTGGTCTGCCAGAAGGGCATGCTCCAAATCCCTTCTACTAAAAGGTGTTGTATGACGGGACCCAGAAAGACAGCCTTTTCTGCCTTGCCATCCAGCTTTTGGAACATCATCCCTTTGAATATAGACTGGTTTGACCCTGTTGGGCTTTCAGAAGCTCTGAAGACATGGTTTTTCCATTATGGCTGGTTATATGCTGGAGGTATAGAGCCTGCAAGACAATTGTACTATTTGTAATATAATGTATGAATTACACTTTCCTGTGGATTATGTTTTATGATTTTAATTGTTTTAATGGTTGCATTTGTTTTTATTGGGTTTTTTTTTAATTGTGAGCTGTCCAGAGCCACCTATGTGACATGGGCATAACATAACATAAATTGAACAAATAAATAAACCTGGCTTTATTGATTTGTCTATTTATCTTACTGTGTGAGTAATTCAATCTCCTGAATGCCTAATTCTTTTAGTTAAGTATCTCTGTTAATTAAGCCAAAAGAAATGCGGCTATAGCATAGAGCCTGGATATAGATAATAGATTTGGTAATGTGTTTTGGGTGGAAACTAGAGGAATATAGTATGCATAGTGCAGAGGTGGGTTCCTCCTGGTTTGGACCGGTTTGCCCGAACCGGTAGTGATCCGCTGGTGACATCACAATGACGTCACGGAGCCGGTTCGGTCGGTGCCAGTCTGTGGACGCCGTCATCTTTTTTTTGAATTTTTTGGGGGGGATTTTTTTGGGGCGGAATTTTTTTCTGCGCATGCGCAGAAGCCGAGTTTCCAGCACTGCGCATGCGTCGCCATCTTGTTTTCGGCTTTTTTGGCGGGGGATTTTTTAAAATTTTTTTTGCACTGCGCATGTGGCTCAGTTTCCGCAGTTGCAGTTGCACTTTCCCATGTGGCACGGGAGGAAGCGAATCGGCAGTGAGGTAAGTTAGAACCCACCCCTGGCATAGTGATATGTAGGCTTATTTTGTAATGTGGTGTTGATGTTGCCATTGTGCATTTTTAACATGACATCAACAAATTTGACTTGTTTAGATAGGTTGTGGCTATCTATAGCTTCAAAGTTGATGGTGGGAAGCTTGATGGAATTTGATGATGGATTCTTTTCTGTGGGTCATGATGAAAATGTCATCAAAGAATTTCAAGTAAAAAAAGAACTTTAGGGGTTAAAAATTGAGGAAGTATTGCTTTAGGTCAGCATGAAGATGTTGGCATATTGTGGAGCCATGCATGTGCCTAGAGCTGTGTGTCACTGATTTGCAAGCATATTGTGCACTATATGCACAAAATTGCAAAATTAAGTTGCAATTAATGAATACAAAGTTGTTCTAGTGGCAAGCTGTTCTGCATTGACATCAGTGACAATGTTCCCGAAGACCATATTTATGAGGGATATTAATGTATAGTATCTCAACACCCAAACTCTGTTGTTAAGGAGGTTGCCAATGGAATTCAGTCTTTTTAGGAAGTCTGTGGTGTATCTTATGTATCTAGGAGATCTAGCGCCATAAGGTCTAAATACAAAGTCCATGAAATCTGATATTCTAGCTGTGATATCCATGTATTTAGGAAAGTATGTATAAGATGCCTGGTTGGGGCTCCTAGTTTTCATGTAGATGTGACCTTATATGTCCTTCGGAAATTCTTCCTTCAATTGTGTAATTCTTTCTTTACATTACTATAGAATCATTAGATAGTCATTGGTACAATGTATTCTTGGAGAGTTGCTTCTTCGTCTCCTTGACATAATCATATTCATAATGACAACTTCTCCCCCTTTATCAGCTTGTTTGGTTATGATGTTATTGCTGCTCTTAAGCCTTTGCATTGCATTTTGTTCTACCCTACTAATGTTGCATAAGGAGAGATTTGTTATTGATAACTGTGGATTGAACGTGTGCAAAGGATGTTGATTAAATGGCTTAAGAACTTTTTGGACACATATATAAGATAATTTTTTGGCTGATGTCTGTACAGTATGTACACTGCAGCGGTGCAGAGGGTTCTTCGTCTGCAGTCCTTGAATGATGTCATGTGGTTTTTAATTTGATTAGTTCACTTCATCAGATGCATGGAGTGGCTAAACTGATGTAGGATTTAAACTCTACTTCAGCTCAGCCTCTTCATGCATCTGATGAAATGAGCTGTAGTTTGTGGACTCATGGTTTTTAATAAAAAGTGTTAATGTGAAAAGGTGCTAACAGAATCCTTCTGATTTATGGTTACCACAAAGTAACATTTACAATGCTTATTAATTTTAACAAAGTCCATTCACTGAGAATGCTCATGTTTACGTTATTTTATGTATTTATTTTATCTTGGCAAATATAGGCACAAACTCTCTTTGTTTGTCTTTCTCTTTCTCTCTCTAACATGTTATGCTATAAATATTTAAACTTTACATTTAAAAAAAAATAAAAAGCCAAGTTCTAAATTTTATTTGCTGACTATCGGTAAGTATATAACTATAGTAGAAAGGAGTTGATTCTTGCTACACTGCACTGTTTATCACAATTAGTCTCATGGTCATAAGTCCAAATCACAAGTCCAAATCCATTCTCCTAAATGGATGTTTTTGCTGAGAACCAACAAAAATGCAGGAAACCAGTCAATATGGGATGTTCCAACCAGTTGTAAATGTGAGCCGGTTGTCCTGCACTTAAAATGTGATATGTGACTGGGGGGGTAACAGCTGGAAGTGCTTTATTGACCATAAAGCATCCTTTCCCATTGTAACTGTAAATAGTAGTAAAGTTCTGTTGTAAGTTGAGTACTACCTGTACTTGATTAGAACCCTCCTCACTGGTAGCTGCTGCCTTTAACTGACAAGACCTTAATCAGGTGTTCTTTTCTACTAAGGGCTTTCTTTTTCCTCTAAGCAGCTCACTTGGCAAGCAGTCAACATTAGCATATTGCCTTTGATTTCTATTCCTCACTGTATGCCTGCATACTATATTGTAATTCCTCCTCTACAACGAATTTAGATACACAGTTGTTTGCAACAGAAAAGAAAAAAATTCTGAATAGTAACTATGAGGGAATATTCCCAGTATTCCATTCCTCTTTTGGAATGATACCACGTCAATGATATTATGACCACATAATTTCTCAATACTTCTAAACATAACCTGCCATGATGTCTGGAATAGGGAGAATGGAGGTATCGTTTAGAATGTCGATAGACAGATATCAGAAGTAAGTGAAGAGGTGGGGAGAGGCATGATTGCTAGAGACCAGGTGTACAAGGCAAGGGACACCAATAAAGGAGAATATTTGTAGCTCAGGTTGAAATGAGGGATCCTTGGTGCTCTCTGAGCTTGGTTGTGGCACTGATTAGCGCTGATGATGTTACCTACCATAGTTTGGGTAATGAAACATCTGCAAAAAACAACCAAGCTCAGAGGAGCAACCTCAAAGACAAGGGGATTGTTGATGGAAATATCTCATTATTCTTAACCTTGCTTCCATAAGAAAAAAAAAACTTTTGACATTCTGAAAAGCAAATTTCAATATAGGATTAATTTATTCACTTTGTACACCTTGTCCTTTCATCCAGGCATTTCCACTTTTACTGGTAGTACAGCTTGAGCTGACCTTGCATTTAAACTCCCACAACCCTAAATGAGTTAGGAATGAGTTAGTCAATGGATGAGGAGTAGAGTGAACTCCCATATCTGTAAACTAGATTGGGAAGTTGAAATAACCACCTCCCCATTGTTGTTGTTTTTTAAACACCTTCATGGAGATGTCCATGTAGTCAACAGGAATCCAGCTCAACTCAAGGGAGCCTTTACCTGGCTTGATTAAAGGCAGACTACAAGCCTGGCAGGCTCAATAATATCACAATTATTTTATTTATTTAGTTATGGCCTTATTATTTTTAGAAATAACTCAAGGCAGCAAACATCCAACACAACTTCCTCCTACTATTTTCCCCTCAACAATCATGTAAGCTGTGTTGGGCTGAGAATTAGTGACTAGCCCAAGGTCACCCAGCTGGCTTTCATGGCTAAGGTGCGACTAGAATTCATATTCTCCTGGTTTCTAGATTTTACTTTAACCACTAGACCAAACTAGCTGGAATTAGAGTTATTAGAAAATAATTAGAATAAATAAATAAATAAATAAATAAATAAATAAATAAATAAATAAATTCATACATACATACATACATACATACATACATACATACATACACATACATACATAAAAACATACAAACATAAAAATACCAGAGACCATTGTTATTGTTGATAATAACATAATGCAATATCTAATATTTCATAAGTTTGGAATCTTATATTATTGTAATGTATTTCATTACTTCTATTGATCTTATTTAATTCTAACACAATCTAAGCAATATATTCCTTTATTCCTTCAGCTTCTTAAAATTAAGATAGCATTATGACTGAAAATTTAATATATGACTTCTTCCTTTAGCAAGTGGTTGCAATATATTACCGGTATTAAAATTTTAAGTTACTAGCCTGTCAGATGCCAAGCTATATCAGAGGTCTCCTGTGCAATTAATTTTACTTTGTACTTTTGTCCAAGTCAGTTTTGGAGCTTGGCTTTCATTTTCACAAAGTTATTGTAAATATTTTTGAAAATTCTGTTCATGTTATTTAGCACAGCCAGGATGTAGTGATGTTTAATAACATCTTGAATGTTATAAAAACGTATTGAAATCTCGAAGGAAACAGAGGGCTACGCTGAGTGATGGTGTTGACAATTGTTATTAAAAAATACCTGGCAAAAGAAATCTAGTCCATTAAGGAACACATGAAGAGAAGAAATGATAAATGTGGATGTACCTAATCTCACACTCATCCAAAGATCTGCGCATAGCCTAATATTACAAAACAATACAATCTATACCAGTGATGGCGAACCTATGGCACGCGTGCCACAGGTGGCACGTGGAGCCATATCTGCCAGCACGCGAGCCGTTGCCCTAGCTCAGTTCCAGCGTGCATGTGCGCACTGGCCAGCTGATTTTCAGCTCACGCGGAGGCTTGGGAGGCCGTTTTTGGCCTCTGGATGGCCTCCGGGGGGGCAGAGAAGGCCGTTTTCGCCCTCCCCAGTCTCCAAGAAAGCCTCTGGAGCTTGGGGAGGGCAAAAAACGGGCCTACTGGGCCCACCGAAAGTTGGGAAACAGGGGAACGGGGGGGGGTCATGCGTGCATGCATGGGGGCGGGGCAGCACTGGGGGTCACACGCGCATGCACAGGGGGGCAGGGGGCATTGAATTATGGGTATGGGCACTCGCGTGCGTGTGATAGCGTGTACACGTGCGCTTTCGGCACCCAAGGAAAAAAAGGTTCGCCATCACTGATCTATACAGTCTAAAGCAGGAGAGAAACAAGGGGCCAAAGATCAAATCTTATCATAGTTAGGCTTAGTTATATGTTTTGTATTGTGTTAGGATCACAGGACCATGATCCATGTTCAGAGACAGGACTTTCTTCACAGAATGAAGAAAGGGTTCATTGAACAATGACAGCTTTATTTATTTATATTTATTTATCACAATTATTTATACTCTTAGAACTTTCTGCTAAGAATTCTGCAAGAATCACTTTTTGGATTATCACAATATGTTTTACATAGGGTTTCTCTTGATGAGCACTCAGAAGCTACAGCTGGTCCAGAAATGCCTCTAGAAACTTCCTTTGACACTCCATTTTAATTAACAAAAATGAAATCCTTGTGACGGTACGGATGAATCTCAATTGTGAGGGCGATGGAAAAAATGGAGAAGCCTAACATAGCTCCTTTGAGCAGAGAAGCAGAGATATTTTTCCCGAGATTTTTATCAGCCTTTCTCTGGGTCAGTGCACAGATAGAGACAAGACTGAAAAAGGATAGGAACAAGATGTCTGTGGATATTCTCAGTCATCCAGGTCATAGTTGTCTCAAAGATGCTTTTTCAAAAGGCAACTGGACTATTTTTTCCTTGAGGAAGACGTTCAAGACGTACTTCTCATTCAAGCAGCTTCATCAGTTCTGGCAGGATGTGGGGGTTGGAAGGATCATATTTCCTTCCAATACGATCCTTCCAACCCCTCCCCTCTCATCAGAACTAATCCTTCCATCACCCCCACCATCCTGCCAGAACTGATAAAGCTTCTTGGATGGGAAACAAAACGTTTTCCTCAAGGAAAACATAGTCTAGCTACCTTTTTTAAAAAAACACCTTTGAGATAGGAACAAGACAAACTGTTGCACTGCAGTGATAGGAAAGGAAGGAAACTGGGAGGGTTTGGAGTAAGAGGGACTTACAGTAGCTAGTTTAGAGGAAGAGTGAGTTGTGAATGATTCTTGGCACATAGAAAGAAAGTGGATAGAGGAGAGAGTCAAGAAGGCAAGCAAAAGAAGAAAGAGGCAGGAAAGGCAAAAGATTTGCAGATAGAGAAGGAGAGAGATGGATAGAAAGGATCTTTTGTTGGATAGTTTCTAGCCACTGTCCATTTGGAGGCAGTTGAAATTCTGCTGTTCAGGGCCTGGTAAAAGTAAAGCTGTGGGGACAGCAGTTTTTGGAAATGAATTTCTTTCCACACAATTCAAAGGTTAGAGAAAAGCACATCAATAGGTATGTGAAAAAGAGTCCAATCACTGTGACATTATCAAACATGTTAATCTTCCCAATAAAGCCGGCCATCTTGCTGTGCACCTTTCTCTTTTTTGTTTTCTCATTGCAATGGATTATTGCATTATTGTTTGCCCTTTCTCTGCCTTCAGAGGTAAGGTAAAGCTTGAGAGGCTTTTTTAAGACCACACGTTTTCAGCATAGTTGTGCCTTTTGTACTGAGCCAACAAAAAAGGCAAGAGTAGACAAAAAAATGGGGGGACTTCCGGCTGGCGTCACATCAGAGAGGGCGCGCCAACGAAAACCTCGTAAGGCTCGCTCAGCTTTTTGTATAATCGTGGCCGTGTTAGGCAAGGAACGCTCGTGAAAAGAGCACCGGTGGAGAGGGTAAGCCTCGGAGCCCCAGAGGGAGAAAGGCGATCTCCTGCACGGGCAAGAGGCGCCTTCAGATCGTGTGCGAAAGGGACCGGCCTGTTAATGGTCGGTCGGAAGATGTGACAGCCAGCTGTTTTAGAAGGAAGCGGAGAAGAATTAGCAGCAAACGAACTGGAACTAGAAGAAAAGAAAAGGAGACCTGTTTGGTGAGAAAATAGCCTGAAGGAATGTAAGTACGAAAGCGAAAGCGGGTGCTCCTGCACGGGCAAGAGGCGCCTTCAGATCGTGTGCGAAAGGGACCGGCCTGTTAATGGTCGGTCGGAAGATGTGACAGCCAGCTGTTTTAGAAGGAAGCGGAGAAGAATTAGCAGCAAACGAACTGGGAGAAAAGAAAAGGAGACCTGTTTGGTGAGAAAATAGCCTGAAGGAACGTAAGCATGAAAGCGAAAGCAGGTGTGGACTGAGGAAGCGGCGAATGTAAATCGGAGAAGAAAGAGGTGAAGTAAGTATTGTGAACAGATTGGAGAAGTGTACGAAGAGAGCCTAGAAAGGGCTGTTTGAAATTTCTGCAGTTGGGGAAATGGAGAAAGGATTGAGTGGAAAGGAAGGTGTGTTTTTTTAGAGTGACTTGGAGAGGAATAGAAGCAGAAAGATTTGGTTGGGAGACAGAAGAGTGGTACAGGGAAGAGGAATTCTTTGAGAGAAGACTGTCAGTGGACGAATGGTGGACAGTGACAGGGCGAAATAGAAGGAAGGAAGACATCTTGGAAGCTTTCGGTTGGACTAAGTTTTTGTTCTTTTCTCAGTTAAAGTACTGCTATACTATCTAATCTTTGTGTTATATTGTATAATTTCACTATTGGATTAACTATATACTAATTGACTTAGTTACTGTATTGAGAGGGGAATTAATTAATTACTATTATGATTGAATAAGAAGACTTGTATATAGTAGAGTATTGGTATATAGTATAGAGTATTTA
>QLTV01002140.1:3752338-3785378 GCA_003457575.1 Thermophis baileyi
CTTACTGGCCTTCCGTAAAGCCGTTAAGACCTGGCTTTTCCGGCAGGCCTGGGGCCAATAGTTGTTCTGATTGGCCCATGCATGGTTGTGTGAATGTTTTATTTTAAATATAGATTTTTTTTAATTGTTTTTATATGTTTTATTTTTTTATGATGTAAGCCGCCCAGAGTCCTTCGGGAGTTGGGCGGCATATAAATTTTATAAAATAAATAAATAAATAAACTTGTCCTCTTATAGGCAAAGCAAGGGATTGACTGGGACTCTGGAAGCAACTCCAGGTCACTCTTGAGATGTAAGAATTTTATGATGTGATCAAAAGTCAAAGTGCATGTCAACCGATCACTCTGTATTTTAGGAGCCATGTGGTGCAGTGGTTAGAATGCAGTATTGCAGACTAACTCGGCCCACAGCCAGCAGTTTGATCCTGATTAGCTCAAGGGTGACTCAGCCTTCCATCCTTCCAAAGTAGGTAAAATGAGGATCCAGATTATTGAGGACAATATGCTGTCTTTGTAACCCGCTCAGAGAGCGCTAGAAATTGCTATTGCTATTTTAAAGTGGCAAAAAAGTGCTCCTCTAATTGTTTCATCTCTTTTTAAAAATTAGTTTCCATTGCTGAGCTGATTCTTTCTAAGAATCATTCTTAGTGTTCAAATGGTGCTCCAAATGTTTTGGGATTGCACCCAAGACATCTATTACTATTGGAACTATATTTGTTTTCTTTTGCCACCATCATTCTACTTCTCTTGGCAGGTTTTGCATTTTGTTATTTTATCAAGGTTTTTCTCTTTTTCTATTATGCTATCTTCAGGTTCGGCAACTTCCAGTAGCCAGACTTTTTTGTCTTTCTTATCAACAATTATTTAGTCTGGGGTGTTGTGTGACAACTGCTTGTCTGTTTGAACTCTAAAAATATAGAGCACTTTAGCTTCTTCATTTTCTATCACTTTGTCTATTTTGTAGCTCCTACCAGTTCTTGCTTGCAAGCAACTGGTATTTCTTGCAGATATTCAATGCACCATTGTTGTTACTTGGTAATGCCATTCTTTATAATCAGTCTTCTTGCAGCAGATAACTAGGTGAGCTACTGTTTCTTCAGCTTCTTTGCAGAGATGACATTAGCTGTTGCTTCTTCTCAATTCTGGCTTTGTATGCATTTATTCTTATGGTTTGGTCTTGTGCAGCAAGAATTACCCCCTGTATATCTTTCTTCAATTTTCCTGCTCTTAGCCATTGTCAGGCCTTGTTTTCCGCTTGGTCTGCTGTTTTTTTTATGTAGTGGCTATGTAATATTTTGCCTTGCCATGTCTCTTTTCTGTTCTTCATTTGGTATTTCATGTAGATCAGTTTGGTTTCTCTGGTAATCACTAAGCCTTCATGGTATACTAGTTTCAGTGCATCTTCTTCACTGCCCTTCAGATATTCTTCCAATGCCTTTTTTCCTCTTCAATTGTTTGTGTTCTTGCAACATTGCCTGCCATCTATGTTCCTTGGTAAATAGAGTCTGTTAACATCACTGTGTTGATAAAGGGCATGATATATTGTTATTATTTTTCTGGTCTTCCTATCCAGGGGTTGTAGTTCAGCTTGAGTTCAGTCCAGTATTCCAGCTGTATGTCTAATGGCTGGTATTTCCCAGCTTATAATAAACTTTTATAACAGTGGTGAAATCTAAAAATTTTCCCTACCTGTTCTGTGGGCGTGGCTTATTTTGTGGGTGTGGTTTGGAGGTCAGGTGGACGTGGCTTCAGGTGGGCATGGCTTGGTGGTCATGTGACCGGGTGGGCATGGCCAACTTGTAAAATGTGGTGAAACTCACTTAACAACGCTCTTGCTTAACAACCAAAATTTTGGGCTCAATTGTGGTCATAAGTTTTCTTTCTTTTCTCCTTTCCTTTCCTTTCCTTTCCTTTTTCCTTTTTTTTTCATTTTCCTTCTTTCCTTTCCTTTCCTTTCCTTTTTTCCTTTCCTTTCCTCATTTCCTTTCCTTTCCTCCTTCTTTCCTTTCCTTTCTTTTCCTTCTTTCCTTTCCTTTCCTTCTTTCCTTTTCTCATTTCCTTTCCTCCTTTCCTTTCCTTTCCCTTCTTTCCTTTCCTTTCCTCATTTCCTTTCCTTTCCTCCTTCTTTCCTTTCCTCCTTTCCTTTCCTCCTTTCCTTCTTTCCTTTCCTCCCCCTTCTTCCCCTCCCCTCCCCTCCCCTCTCCTCTCCCCTCCCTTCCTCTCCTCTCCTCTCCTCTCCTCTCCTCTCCTCTCACCTCACATCTCACACCTCACACCTCACCTCACCTTCTTTTCCTTACCTTCTTTCCCTTCCCTTCCCTTCCCTTCCCTTCCCTTCCCTTCCCTTCCCTTCCCTTCCCTTCCTTTCCTTTCCTTTCCTTCTTTCCTTTCCTTTCCTTTCCTTTCCTTGCCGCCGCCCCTCTCACCTTCCTGGCTTCGGCTCCAGGACCTTTGCGGGCCGGGCAGTGTTGGGCGTGCACCTACGGAGCTCCGCCAACCTCAGACTCCGGGGCTGGCGGGGGCCTTGGCGAAGCAGGGAGACAGTGGCACTGCCTGGAGAGCTGTCGCAGCTATGGGCCTTGGTGGTCCATGTGCCCGCCCCCTCCCTGGCCCCCACCGGTGTGCTTGGGAGTCCTGTGGTGTTTCCCCAGTGACGGCACTGGGGCATTAGCGCGGGAGCGGCGAGGATTTCACAGCAGGCAGCGGTTTGTCTTCGTGCGCAGAGAGCAGACGAGGGGAGGGCAGGGGGTCCCCTGCCCCCAGCGCCCCTCCTCCACACAACCTGCTGCTGCCGAGTGGTCTCGTTCACGCTGCCTGCTTCACTTGTGGGCGGATGGGCTGGAACTTCCGCGCTTCTTTGCAGTGCAGCAAAGAACACGGTTGAGCAGGGCCAGGGCAGCACAGCCTATTGTGCCTTCTCTTGCCCCACTCTCCATCCCGGAGGGCCGCACATCCCCCCCGCCAATCCTCCGTACAAACGCCCACCCCGTTTCTACAAAGACAGAGCCTTGCAGGGCAATCCAAAGAAGGGATGGGGATGCTGTAGAAAAGGCCGCCTTTCACCCGTGCCTCCACGCCTCTCGCTCCGCTTCTTCACTGGTGGGAAGCGGCACCGTGGGCCGAGTTCCCAGAGTGGTGCCAGTGGACGGCTGGGCCGATCTGCAAAGAGAGCAGGCAGGTGGCCAGGTGGGAGGCCAGTGGGCTGCTTTGGAGCCCCAAGCACCGCGGAGCCGGCACAGGAGGCACGCGGGCCCGGGTGGAAGGCTGCCTTTTCTGCAGCATCCCCCTCCCCTCTTTGGATCACCCTGCAGGGGGGGCTCTGCCTTTACAGAAACGGGGTGGCCGCATGTGCAGCAGCCCCGGGACATCTGCTTGTCCTTCCTGAGCACCGCCACCGCCGCCCTCTCAGTGTTTGCATTTTCACCAAGGGCCGCCTGCCCACCCACTGGCCGGGCCAGGCTGAAGGGAGCCGCGTGGAAGGCCGCCAAGCATGGCAGGGCTGCGGGGAAGGGAGTAGGCTGCTACCTCCCTTCCCTGCCGCCCCGACATGCTTTCCTGCCTTCCACGTGGCCTTCCACTTGCCTGACTCTGCAAGCCGGCTACGGGGACACCGGGAAGGCGGTGTGTCATTGGACACACAAGGAATTTGTCTTTGGTGCATATGCTCTCAGTGTACATAAAAAGAAAAGATATATTCGTCAAGCATCATAAGGATTCTTATAATTATTATAAGCACATTCTTATAAAGAAAATAATTAAAAAATACATATTTGAGAGAAAAGTAAGCCATTCCTCATTCTAAAACTTCTTATTCTTGGAACAGGAGTAATAGAAGACTTGATTATATATCATAATTATATATTACAATGGAAAAAGAAAAGATACCAAGTCATACATGCTAAGTTAAAGCTATAGATGCAAAATTAAAAGTGAAATTCCAACCCAAACATGTTTAATTGAATTAATCATCAATTAATCTGCACTTCAGCATGTAAATGATACCAAATGTGCACTTCAATTAACTTTCACTCAGTTAATTATCTAGTTTGCAGCCTGAAAGGCAGAATGAAAGAGAGTTCTTAAAGAAGCAAAAACTTCATTCCTTAAGTTACCAAGAATGGTTTTACAATGCAATAAAGTAATTAGACAGTTGTAGGTCTTTTGAAAGTAGAATGTTTGTATGTTTTTTCATCCAAAGCCCAGCTATTTGTTCAACAGTGGCACTCTATGTAAAGCTTCTATATACCATTCAACTTTCAGATTGCACTCGTTCAATCTTTCAATCCTTCTTCATCCAGTTAGCTCCCAAGTGTACCAATTCTATTAATAAATATCCAGACATATCACCACACAAACATGAGTCTGCCAGTGGTTCTCTCAGCACTGAAGACAAGAAAAACAAGCAAGAACCCTAAAGTAACAAATTGTCCAGGTTATTTACTAATAAAGAAACAGAATCCCTTGGAAAGTTTGAATTTAAGGAAACATTTAGTGTTCAGTAATTCATCAACATGGATCTCCGATGAGGATATCAACAAAAATCTTAATTAAACCTAGGCCTTAAATAATAATAATAATAATAATAATAATAATAAAATAACTGATTAATTTTTTTAAGTTCTTTGTATGGATTACCTGTTAAAATAAACTGAAGAAATAGTATAATAATGTGATGACCAAATGGATATTTTTGGTACATTTTGCTTCTCATTCACTATTATGATTACACTCTAGATTAAAATATCTGTAAAAGATAAATAAATGTGCTGATAATTCACACTTAATTGATTAATGCACTATTGTTCTTCATTTTACTGCTTTGGTATTTCTTTTTTCCATGGTCTAACATGGTTGCTAACATTCTGACTTAGGAATGCTTCTCTATCTTTTAAAATAGATGCATCTTAATGAGGTTTCTATTAACTGACAGGCACATGAGAAAGGGAGGGAACCTGATTATTTACTTAAGCGACAGTAGACAGAAATTTAAAGCAAATGCATTCCTCAAAGATTAAAAGCAGGAGCAATGACAGAAATGTGCAGATAAATCAAGTACACATACTTACAGTCGCTGATAGCTGGGGTCCATTAAGTTGTGCCTGTAAAATGGCCTCATTGATTGTGTACCGAATACCCAGCAATGCCAGTTCTAGATCATGAGTTACAGCCATTTCATTGGTGAGGTATTCCAGGGTATAGATATATTCCCTCCAATGAATGTCCAGCTCAGATACGCTGGCAAAACAACCTCTCATCACATTTAGACAATACCCTTCACAGGGCCTGATGAGGGTCAGACCTTGGCAGTGAGGACAATACTGCATTTTCACAAGGCCTCGGATACATTCTTTGGTCAAAACAGCATGTTCAGTGGCATTCAACACTTCAACGCCCATTCCCAGGGCCTGGTTGAATGTTCTGCTTGCTCTCAGAGACTTTGCTAGCTCCATAACAGCTTCTTTGGAATAGCGCCCAAATGGATTGATGTCTTGTCGTGTTTGTCGCAGGCATTCCATATATTCTTCTGACAAGTCCATCATGCCAGGGTTTATCAAGCGGGTATAAACCAAAGGGAAGAGGCTGTCGAAGAACCGGAAAAATGCTTTTTCCACTCTGTTTTGAGCACCCAAGAGGTACAGAGAGAGGTCTGTAAAAAGTTCTTTCACAGGCTCAGCTGCCTCCTTCGACATGGATCTGTAGACAGTCTCAAAGAGAGAAGCGGTGTGGTTCTCAGCAAAACGAAGCAGGGACTCAAAGGCTGCTGCAGAAATACATTAAAAGTGAAGGGAAAGTCAGTGTTTCCTTAATACAGCTCAACAACTTGGATCTAAATATTAGACCAGTACTAATTATTATTCAGTTGCTTTACAAGATAGCTAGGCATTTTCTTTCTGCTTCACAAATAGGTGCAGTTGATATGGGGAAGGGGAGTCTCACTGCTTATATTGGTTTTCAGTGCTGCTTTGTTTGATGCTGACATAGATTCTCTAAATGTTGGAATACCTGGAAAAGGCTGCCCCAATTGGGTACCTACAAGATTTCAATTCCCAGAATCTACCACTCCTGGGTTTGCTGAAGAGGTGAAGTTATACTATACATATACAGGATCTTCAGTTGGAGAAGCTGGACTATATAGAGACTTCTCTAAAGCTAAATCCATGGTGAAGCAGAGACCATAGTTCACTGACCATTTTTGTTTTCTGTGCAAAATTTCCAGGTTCAGTAACTGGCATCTCCAATTAGGACCAGGAATCTGAAATCTTAAAGAAATGTGGTCCAATGCTGTACAACCCTGAATGTTAAAGGGTTTCTTCTGTGAATCAGTTCCTTTCCAGACATGAGGCTGACTTGTAGCAATTTTGTTTTACCCAAGCAAAAAAATTTCCAATTCAGGATTCAACAGATATTTTAATTAATTCAGCAAAGTGTTCTTACAGACCAGGACTTCACATTTTACTTAATCTATTTTAGCAGTTAAGGAAAAAGCTTAGTCAAGGAGCAGATAAATAACTAGAATAAAACTCCCCTTTTTACAACCCTATAATTCCTTAATTCAGGGTAGAGTCAGGGCGACTGGATGGAGCTGAGCATTTACTGGCCGGATGCCCTTCCTAATGACATGGGGAGTTCACAGTAGATATTTTTTCTTTGTGCCCTTGGAGAGAAACATTTGCTGCTACCTAGGATTGAACTCAACTTTCTGAGTGGGAGGTGAGTGTGTTCACCACTAAGGCACCACACCACTCAAACAAATAACTGTAATAAACCATAGCTATAATAGTTTATTGCTATATAATACAGTTTCTGAAGATGTGTGTGTTACATGTTCAATTTTGAAGCTGACAATTCTATGTGATCAAGATATCACAGGATAGCCACTGATTAAATGATTGGAAGCAGACTTGATATGTTATAATATTTCAAAACAGTTCTATTAGCTCTTTGAGAATCAGGATAAGATTATAATAACTTACAAATTGAATGTTTTTGTAATTCTATGACCCTTGGGAAAAAAAAGAAAAATCCAATTTCACTCCTATATAGCTTGCCAAGTAATATATTGAGGCAGCTTTTACAACTCAGCTGTAAAATTGTAAAAACTGCAGTTTATAATGGAAAGACTGACAATGCAAAAGCTGCAGTATTGTAAACAAAGCTACTGAACTCTAAATGGAACAACGTTTTCTAAAACACCTCTGTTTAATATTTGTTGGTGTAAATGGGAGGAGTGAAAAATGTTGGAAACGTAGGATCTTTGTATATATTTGAATGAATGTTATCTCCCCACAATTTATTTTGTTCCCAATTTCAATGGTTTATGAAGAAAAGTAAAAATGGAATATCACTATGGCACACTTAAAACTGGGTCATTTTTACAATCTGTAATCCTAAAATCAGTTTGTTTTTCAATAGTTATGAGGTCCATGAGATAAACAAATTGGTCAAATGATGTTCCCAGCTATCTCATTAGAAAAATTGTGCTGTGCACACAGATCAGTAACTTCTTTTATAAAAGAACTTTATTTGTTTTGTGTTCTGTTCTGTTTTGATTGTATAAAGTATGAAACTTTTCATCTTATTTGAAGCATTATTGAAAGTATAGTTTTCATATATGTTTCAGAATTCTAGATCAATGATCTGTCAAGACAAAGTCCAACCTTGCTGGAAGTAGAGGATACTGATTTTGGTTGCTATAAGTGGAAAATTGTAAATGAAAATGTTGTTAATTTTCAGATCTACTGTATATGAATGAGAGGTCCCAAAGGTTTGTTCCTTGAAAGTCATTTAGGTACATTGTACTCAATTTGTATAAGACTTTAAGTCTTATACTTTAACTGCTTAGTTCATGAGTTATTACATAACACAGTTGCCTAACTAAATTCATGCAGTAACTCAGCGTAACATATGACAAACTAATCCTACCAGAGCTGAAGAAGCTTCACTTGGAGAAGCGAAACGTCTTCAAAGAAAAAACAGAAAGTCCAGTTGCCTCTTGAAAAAGTACCTTTGGGACAACCATGTTCTGGATGACTGAGAATCTCCATAGATATAATCCTACCAGCAAACCTCCATAAATAATTCCACTCTCCAGAAAACACATGGCACCCCTAACTCAGGAATTAAATTTACATTATTTTCCATTCCCAAAGGCTCTCTGGAAGAGCAAGGCCTACATCACCTCTGAGACACAAGTAAGGATAGAGATTTCCAGAAGGAAATAAGAAATGTCTATTTGTACCCTGTCCAGAGTCACCCTAGATGGAGACGGGCAGTTTCTAAATATGGTATATAAGTAAATACATGTAAATAAATAAAAAGATGTTCCAGAGGAGTAGAAAGGCTTGTCTACTGAATCCCTGATGTCAACACCCACAATTAGGGGGTGGGGGAAACCTATTCCCTCATCATCATTATTATGGATGGGCAGATTCCATACAACCCATGTTGTTAGCCCTACTAGAGTTAAAAAGTGACAACCACCACTTGGAAGCCTAGTAGCAACCAATGCAGCTCCTGTAGTAGTGGCATCACGTGGGCAGAACAAATTTAGCCCATCACTACATTGGTTGCTGCTGCTGAAGAGAAAATTAACCAAGGAAACAGCTTGACATAACAAACTGGCTTCAGATATGCTTCATGCTTAGCAAAATGCTTAAGAATATACAGTAAGTTACAAACAGCTACTCTGGCCCTTGAATGCAAATTCAAGAACTAGTTACTGGAAAGTGCTTGAAGTTAACTCCTGAATATTACTCAAAGCTTGCTGAGTAAACAGAATAAATGCTAAAAATACCGGATTGGTCTGAGAGTCGGTTCTGTTGCTGTCTTTTTCATCTAAATAAGATCACTATATAAACATTTGCCTAGCCCTGTCTTAGTGGACAGAATCTTGTATTCCGTTCCCTGCACAGTTCAATAAAATTGATTCAAGCTGATGATCTGGTCTCCACTTGTCATTTAGGTCAGGGTGTTTCCCCCCCTTCATTCCAGGTTAGATCAGCTGCAGTTTCTAAACAGTCTTTATTCAGAGTGAGCTGTAGTAGTTCAGACACAAAATAATTAAGGCCACAAGCGATTATAACAAACCCTTTCATTCCAGGAACAGTGCTCAAGATGAAGTTGAGCCAAGGCCCTCCACTTGCTCTTCCAGAATGAGTTGTAGCATTTTCATATTTTTAATCTTTGGTTCTGGGTAGGACATGTGCAGAGCAGATTCACAAACCAGGAGATTGACTGGATCTACAGCTCCATTCAGATCCTTTTAGACTCATGCTGGTCTTAACAGATCTTAACAGTAAGCGCATTTCCTGCACAGTCCAGAGTGGATATAAACAGTTGGGTATCTTCTGCATAGTATTAATATCTCACAACTTGCTGGCTTCATGCAGATATTGACCATAAGGATTATTGTTGTTATATTTTCTCAGTACTGTAGAAATCAAAACAAGCTGTTATTTTGTGGATTGTAGTTGTTCCTTATCATTATTATTATTGGCTAGATTATGAAAAAGAAACTTTAGATAAAGATTTAATTCACTGTGTTTTATTTTTAAAACAAGAGACTTCCTTCATCTCAAAAAGGGTAAGATTATAGTCAGGAAACTATTTTTTATATAAAACGCACTGGTGTTTAGCAAAAGCAATATTCTTGTCATTACGTGTGTGTGTGTGTGCATATGTGTGTGTGTTATATAAATATATAACAGTATCTCAATGAGCCATGCCATTTTGTGGATATCCACTTATTTTCACCATATTTACTTTACTTTTTTTAATATTAGTGCAAAGGAGAGTGCCGAAATATCACAAGCAAATCAAACTACATCCAAATTTGTTTGAACATCAATTTCTTTTGTTTGTTTTCATTTGTCCAATTGAGTCTACTTTAGAGCTAAATGAGCAAATCGGCACAAGTGCCCAGCCTTTCCTTTTGAAGGGAATAAAAATATAAATCACTTTAAGATTTTTGTCAGACCTTTGAATGTTTTAAGTACACATGCACACTGACTCCTGAATATTTCATGAAAGCAGGCCAAAGCCATCTTCCAAGGAGAACATTCCGTCCAAACTTTTTATCATGTGCTCACAGCATGCTTGACTTCACAGCTGATGTTGCGTCTGCAACATCAGCTGCAGCTGATCAAACATAGCTCACCTCTGGAAACCGTGTTTTATTTGCCCTTCTTTAAAATTAGATCCTGGAGAAGAGCCAAGCTATTATTACAAGATTTCACATTTTCTCTGACTTTGTATTGTAGGTATAAGGAAACCTCCATGCTGGGCAGCTAATGAGTTTGCACCCTGGGGAATTCAGTTGATGCCTAACATTAACAGAATATAAAAATGAGACAATGCTTAATGCATGACACTGAAAAGATTACCCTCCAATTATAGACTAGTCTCCTACACAGCAGGCTCATTCAGTATGCTTTTGCACAAAACAGCACATTCTCAAAGTATGGAATCACTGGGGAGAGTAGGGAAAAATATGGTTCAGAAGCCTTCACACAGGATGTAGGAATGTAAATGTTGATTTATTTTCCTGAAAAGAATGCAAAACCAGAGATTTATTTAATTATGTATTTCTTAATCATCTAATCTTCCCATAATCCAATGGAGTTATTATACCTGTCCAAATTATAACCAAGTGCAGAACATTTCACACATTTCACTTTCTTTGCAGAACCTGACAATGATAGCACAGTGGAATGTATGTGTCTTGGAAGCTGTAGAAAAAGCTACACAAAAGAAACTTTGGTATAAAAAAGTGCTATCATAAACATGAACATTACTTCCATGTGATACATGCCTAAGAAATGGAAATAGCAAATTTAAAAAGAGAATATAAATCATAGCACAAACTATCAAATTAAAACATTTTACTAACTCAGATATATTTAAGAACATATACCCAAGATTTCTTCAGCCTAGTGTCTTCTGTTTTGGTTAACTGGTCTATTTATGGTTATCTGGTATTTTTTAGACCTTAATATTCATTTGCTAATTTTATTTGAGAAACTGATAAAATGTCACCTGGTTTGCAACACTGTGCAAGAAAACAAAAGTGTGTGTCCTTTTTAGTTACACAAAAATCTAGACTATAATTATGAACAAGTGAAGCTCCATGTCTAACTTGTGACATAAGCCTCATTTCCTGAAATAATAGAATTAGTGTTAGCTTCCATCTCCATTTTTAAACCAACATTTATTGTATAATTTAAACAAAGGTACAGCATACTTGGCAGCATCTTCCATTTTTGCTCATTCTGCATTCAGTGGCACAGGCATATAATGGTTTTTGCACTGTGATAATCTCTTTTTCCTTCAGCCTTTGATCCTCCATGTACTCCACTCTGCATTTTTGGATCTCCTCCAGGAACTTGAATTTAATGAAGAAAGTATCTTCCTTATCAATTTGCTTTAACATAATAGCTAAATAGTTACTTGACTTAATTTGAGTTCATCTTGGTCTCCAATAAGGTTGGCTAGCTGTCCACTTTGAAAAATGAGCATGATTATAACTATGACGGTGCAATATATAAATCTGAATGGTTGCCTTGAACTTGAAAGCCAGGAGCAGCTCATTACATTAAGTCTTTGTGGCATGGATGGCACATACAAGAGGCATAGCTGGGTATCCCAGGTACTCCCAGTTCTCATCCTCCTTTGAGATCAGACCTACTGTACCTTCCTTGAATAGCCAAGTGCAAACTAGGCCTCCAAGTGGCTTCCTTTAACACAGTTTTCCATGAAACTGTTATTTTTCTCCTTTTACCCCTTTAAACTGTTATCATCTTAAAATCAGAGTGAGATAGAAAAAACAAAAATAGACACAGACACACAGATGTTAGAATTTAGGTAGGTACGTCACGTGTTTATATACTTTCACAAATCACACGACACAATTATTTTGAAAGAACAAATATCCAAGACATTTATTAAGAGTAAGTTGAGTAAGAATCCTTTTCTGTCTTTAAGAAAAGAGAAACATGCATAGACAACTTTGTAAGCCTTTTCCTGTTCTAAAGCAAGTGCTTATTTTTCTGCCGCCCAAATAAATCAGAAGATTATTTTTGTCATTTAGGAATTATTATTTTATGCTATTAATACATTTTCTTATGCAATGACTGTTCTGCAACGAACAGACTTTTAAGAACTGGATTGTTATAACTATCAAAGTTGTGACAATAACATTCAATTCTGTGCTTCCTTCTAACCCTCTAAGCCATGATGGATACAAATTACTAATTTTACAAACAATATAATTGAATATCAAAATGTGGATGCAGCATATGCTTTGGAATCAAATATATTATGGAATTATGATAGCTCTTTCTTTTCATTTCAACTCTTAGGGAAAACAAAAAGTATGTTCTGTCATTAGGGACAGGTTGCTGACATTTATTCATGACTTGGTCCTATGTAGATTAAATAACTTTAATCCTTACAACAGCACTGTCTGACATGTTAACTAGAAATGTCATCTAGTACAAAAATATGAAATCAGGATTACAAATTTAGAGAAGTTGCAGAAAAATAATTTGCCAGTATGTAAAGAGTTCTCTTGGCTCCTGGTATATATGCAGTCTTCATCCTATTGCAGCTTTGCTTGTTTCATCACTGTATTCCTATATTCTGTTGCTTACTATTTTCAGAACATCATTGCTATTTCCTAAACTACTTTGTACTTGAGTGAAAAGCAAGATATCAGCATATTGATGTATATGAACAATATGTCAAGGAGAAGCAGACTGCATACAGGCATAGACTCTTTGTGAGGCCCATACTCCCCAGTATTTGGTTGCAAGTAAATCCCATTAATTTCAGTTTGGACTCCTACCAAATTAGGTGCATAGGGCTGTAGTTTTAATCTAATGAAATAAATTGACTCACCAAATTGATGCATGTGCAGTATGCTTGATATAGTTTTTATAACCATATTAGCCTTTGAAATATGTAATTAGCTAAAATAATCTATGGTCATCCAGGATGAAATTCAGTCTCTGTAGCAAGTTAGATCTTCTGTTCTTTGGATTATTTTGTACCTCACTCTCCTAAACTAATTATAAAAATTGTATTTCAGATCTCTGATGTATCAATCAGAGGAATTCAGCTATGTTATAAAATCTTTCCTGTTAGCTGATGCCAAGTTTATTTCTAATTTAAGCATGATGCTCCATCAGTTTCAGTCAATGGCCCATAAAATGTCAGAATCCAAATCTATTTGGGAACAATGACATGACAAGATTTGCAGGTTGGATTTAAAAATGTGAATTTGTCTGAATTCCTGTGGTAAAATAGTGTAAAACACAAAAATACTAAGGAATGGAACCAGTGCAGTGATTGGCTGTCTAGTTATATTTGGTCTCAAGTGCTCTGGCATTACTGTATAATTTATAGATGGGAGAAATTGCTTCTATAGACATTTTACGATGAATTTTTCAAGTTGTATTTGACAACTCTAGACCTGAACTTGAACACAGATTAAATATTAACATCAGCATTTTGCCAAATGTCAGCAGTTTGAATTAATAAAATATATATACAAAAATTGCCAAACAACCACAGAAACATAGCTGAGACAAAATTAGTACGATTGTACAAAGGCTTAAAAATATTTTGGAAATATTATGTGGAAGGCCTGCATAGCATAACTACTTCTAATTCTGTGCTTGGCTGCCTACAAGAATGTCTGTGCACAAACAGCCACTTTGCTTTACTGGCAAGGACAGTAGAAATGTAGTATGTAGTGCAGTGGTTCCCAACGTGGGGCCCACGCCCCACAGGGGGACAATTTGATTTTTAACGGGGGCAATTAGAACCTTGTTTAAACCAAGTTAATGGCCTTTTAGGCTTCCTCCATGTGAGTAGTTCACTTTTTGAATAGTAAGAATTATATGTCATCAGGGGGGGCATCAGGATTTTATAGATGCTTAGGTGGGGCATGGCCAAAAAAAGGTTGGGAACCACTGAAGTAGTGAGCACATACACAGATATCCGAACACAACATTTCACAGCAAGTGCCTAAGCTTTCTAGAGGATCTACCTGCAGTAATGTTTCAAGGGGAGGTGCTTTGTTTGCACAAAATTTCTTTGAAATACACTTATTTGCATAGATCTAAAATTTTCATGGGCCAGGAAATAAAAGCAGGAGAATGATTTTAGGATTAAGCTTTCTTCATTCCTCTAATATGCAAAGTAGATCTTCCATTAGACATGTAATAAACTCAAGATGGCACTCTCTATCATTTTAAGATTATGTTTTCATTCATTAACTTCATTTCCTACTTATTCTCTGAGAATTTAAGGATTATTTTTTTTTGAGGGGGAGAGGAATTCTGCTAATCTTATTCATATAATTTATTTATTTTATTTATTTATTTTGTTTGTCAAACATGTACAAGATAGCAGGTATAGGTATAAACATAAACATAATCAAAGTGAATACAGATAGATGAGGACAATAGGACAGTAGGACAGGGACGGTAGGCACGCTGGTGCGCTTATGCACGCCCCTTACAGACCTCTTAGGAATGGGGTGAGGTCGACAGTAGACAGTCTAAGGTTAAAGTTTTTGGGGTTTGGGGAAGAAACCACAGAGTCAGGTAGTGAATTCCAGGCATTGATCACTCTGTTGCTGAAGTCATATTTTCTGCAGTCGAGTTTGGAGCGATTTATCACATGGGATACGTGAAGAGTGTTGCCAGTCTAAAGTCATTCAGTGAGTTCCATTATTGAGTGAAGTCCAATACCTTAACTATGTTATTACATTTCTGACCTCAGAAAGATTTCTTTACAGTCTGGAAAATATTCAGACATCTTCATCCTCTTAAACTTTCTTTTTGAATCCAGCTATTTTCAGGCCTTCCAGATTTTATAGTATATAAAGGACAACTTTGTATATCCGATATTTGGAAACATAATCGATTGTGAATTATGAATACAGACTACTATCAGGCGATAATTATATCATTATTCTATCAGGTAGAATTTAAAAACTGAAATACTTTAAATCTCAAAGGAGTCTGTAAACACTTTAGGGAAAACAAAATTGAAGTCAAATCGTACGTAGACTGCAAGGAGGAGTTAGCAAGCAGGATCAAATGGAAGCAGAAGCTTCTAAGGTTCTCCCAAGACAGAATATTCAGATGCTGTATCATCTCTATATGCACCCCGTGCGTTCCAGTATTTCACCTCTTTCCTCGATTTCAGAATTCCTAGCTTTATGAATTTATTTATTTACAGAATGTAGAGGTAGTCCTCAATTTATGACTAACTCCTTAATGAGTTTTTGAATTTATGTCAGATCTCACTACTGGTAGGACTACTTGCAACTGCTTTCAGAGTTATGACAACCACACATCCGCATATACACCCCAAGCCACACAATCACTTTTTAGGCACCTGGCAGTTGACTCACCTTTACAGCCATTTACATGTCCTTCAGTCACATGAGCATGATTTATAATGTTTTTTGCTGGTTTCCAGCACTAATTACAGTTTCCAGCAAAAAACGTCCATTGGGGAAAATACATTCGCTTAACAACCATGGTGCTCACTTAATGACCATCATAAAAAAGTCATTACTTCGAATTTGGTCATATGATGCCTTCACTTACAACTGCAATGGTTTATGACCGTAATGCTAGACTCAGTTATGGTCATACGTTGAAGAGAACGTGTATATGGCCATCCATTTCATAAAATAATTCTAGGTGGCACAAAACTAATAACAACAGGAAAAATAAAATTACTTTGTATCTTCCAGGCCAAACAAAAACTCCCTCCTAGATAACCTGCACCTTTATATCTCAACCCTCAAGCTGAGTCAGTGTCTGGAGGTTGTTCAGATATGGATACAACCAAAAAGACTTCAATTCAATTCTGACAGGACTGTCGAGGATGTTATCTTTGGGGTAGCACTTCCCCATTCAAGATTCATATACAACTTGGCTGTCCTTCTGGACTCACCACTACAACTTGAAGAACAAGTGGTAGCCTTTGCACAATTTTATTTTATGCACCAATTCACACTTTTCTCAACTGGGAGGCCCCTAGAATAGTTCCTCATACTGTCAGCCCCGAAGCGTCAGGGCTGCCATTCCAGCAGGGGAAACACCCGGGAGGGGAACACGTTCAGCCTGACCTCCAGTTGCTACTGCTTGAACTCCAATTGCTGCTGTGGGGGAGTCATCAGGAGGCAGCTCAGTTTGCTACTGCCTGAACTCCAGTTGCTGCTGGGGGGGCGTCATCAGGAGGCAGCTCAGCTGAGAGGCCCACTTGG
This sequence comes from Thermophis baileyi, assembly GCA_003457575.1. NCBI lineage: Eukaryota > Metazoa > Chordata > Lepidosauria > Squamata > Dipsadidae > Thermophis > Thermophis baileyi. The sequence continues at coordinate 3,768,623 of QLTV01002140.1, forward strand.
ACAACAGCCTGGCTGCGTGGGGAGAGATTTTAGCCTCCTAATTGTGGCTTGTGAAGATTCCGAACTAATTGCTTAATGGGAGGGGGGTGCTGATAGGCGGGCGCACAGGGTGGAGCGCAGTAGTCTAAAAGTGGTGGTGGGTGCACTAGCAAACCGACGCTGACAACATTTCATTTCATTACATTGAGTGATTGTGAGTACGTGCCGGAACACTGAAGATAAATAGCTACAACCCTGTTCCTTGGTTGTTGATTGTTTGCTTGTTACGTGGATCCAGAACCTGACAGGTTGTCAGCGTCACTTTTATTGATTCCAGTGCTTATGGCAGAAGGTACGCAGTCGGGTATGGACGAAGGGTTGGCTGAGGAGTCAATGGTGCCAACAGAAGCTACCCCAGAGATATTGCCATTGTTGTCTCCAGGGCCGGATGTGAGGGGTGAGGGCCCCAGAAAGAGGATGCAGATGTTGGAGTTGGTGAGGTGGGGGAGGATGGCAAGCAGATGCAACGAACAGCAGGGGTTCTAGTCAGCTGGTGGCCGGGTTTCTCAGGGCTGGGTGCTTATGGAAATCCCCCCCAGGAAATTCCCCCTGTGCTCACACCTTCTAAAACCATTTTGCCCAGTGGAGGGAGAGACGTATATCGGAGGATGACTGGAGTTATTCCACTGCGGTGGGGAGCCAGACCCTGGATGTATTACATGAGATGTTCAGGCCGGGGCGTTTTCAGGGCCCTAGTTCTGGGGCTGGCTGGAGGAGGATAGCAGAACCCCAGGCAGCCTGAGGGACACACCTCCCAGGGGAGGAGGTGTCAGAGCCGGGGTATGCTGGTTTAGGGAACCAGCCAGGGGCCCGAAGAATGCCTGTAGACACCACCCCTCACCAACGGGTCCAATACGAGGCACAAAGAACACCCATGGGACATGACACTCATGTCTCGCCTAGTTCCTGGCCGGTTGGAGGGCCGGGCCCAATGGTTCGTTGGGAACCCCCAGCCATGAAGGCGTCATTTGATGGTATCCCTGATAGGGTGGCCCTGTTTTTGGGCCAAGTCATCGACCACCTGGACAAGTTCTGACATTTATACTCCTCACAATGGGCCATGGTGATGGCTGTGGCAGCTGTCATGGAAGGCGAGGCGGCTGAATGGGTTGCTGATTTGTACAGTGACCATGCAGCAGAGCTGGGTGATGTCAGCCTGTTCTTATCAGCATTACAAGAACGCTTGGAGAACACTACGAGGGTACAACAGGCAGAGGGGGAGCTGTTAGCCACGTGGCAACGGGGTAGACCAGTAGTGGAATATATCCAGGAGTTCTGACGGTTAGCAGGAAAGGTGCGGGGCTGGCCGGAGGGATTATTGGTCCACCAATTTAAGGCAGGCTTAGATCGGCAGTTACATCAGGCTTGCATGACTCGTGGTCTGCCGACTCGTCTGGCTGCTTGGATACAGGCAGCAATCGAGATTGATGCAGAGTTTAGATGAGATGATCGAATGAGGCTGGAGTGGCCTGCTAGAAGACGGCGAATGCCGGACCCACCTACATGAACAGGCCCGCAACTACAAATAACTGTTCAACCATCCTCCACAACAACGCCTGTTAGGTCGAGTCCGGCACGTGGTCCAATGCTTTGCTTTTGGTGTGGGAGGCCAGGTCATCGGGCGATAGGGTGCTCTGAACCAGGCCCAGAGGCTACCACGGCAATACCGCCAACCGGACACAGTACTGCACGGAAAAGTATCTGGAAAAACATCACCCCGGAGAAGACACGAGGAACGAGACAGGCAAGTCCTCCTACTACTCCAGTGACCAATCCGCCCGAAGAAGACACGACTACTGGAAGTGGGGACGAGGGGGAGAATGGTCCCATGGTGAGTGACCCTATTAGACCCTTTCTCATTCCGGTGACATTACAAGCAGAACGACGGCGAGAGTGTAAGGCACTGGTAGATTCTGGCTGTACCCGGTGCTTATTAAGTTCTGCCATGGAAACCGAGCTGGGGGTAAAGCTGAAAAAGTTAGTGAACCCTATACGGTTCTAATAAGAATGGGTCCTTATTAGGGGGTCAGCCTGCTACCCATATAACCGAATGAATGACGTTAGAGATAGGGCCTGATCGGGAGCTGATACGCTTTGTAGTGGTTCCTAAAATAACGGAGGGCGTTGTGCTAGGTCTTGCATGGCTCGATAAGTGGGGCCCGACCATATGGTGGGAAGGGGGTTGCAGGCACTTGAGAATTGGAGTTGGCCCTGAACCACCTCCACATGAGAAGCGCAGGAGGACAGAAATGGGATGGGCAAGGGGGCCAAGGAGACACCTGGATTCTCTGAGGTGTATAATGACCTTAGAGAAGTGTTCAGCGAACCCGAGTTCGACACCTTGCCTCCCCACAGGCCAACTGATTGCGCAATTGAAATTATTCTGGGAGCGGTTTTACCTAAACCAAAAAATGTACTCAATGACCCCTCAGGAATTAGCAGAGATGAGGAGTTATATTGAGAAAAACCTAAAATGAGGGTTCAAACAGCCTGCCAGATCAAGAATAGCAGCGCCAGTCCTATTCTGGGAGAAGAAGGATCAACGCCTCTGTGTTGATTTTCGGGGCATTAACACAGTGTGCGTGGAGCACCCATATTCTCTCCCGTTAATGAAGGACATGTTGGCCCGGTTGGCAGAGGGTAGGGTATTCACAAAATTGGACCTCCGTGAGGCCTACTATAGGGTCCGTATTAAGCCTGGTGACGAATGGAAGACAGCGTTTAATTGTCCTCTAGGGAGTTACCAATTCAAGTTAATGCCGTTCGGGCTACAAGGAGCACCTGCTGTTTTTATGCAGCTGATTAATGAAGTTTTACAAGAACATCTGTATAATGGGGTGCTCGTGTACCTGGATGACATTTTGATTTATACGAAAACCCTAGAGGAACATGTCACATTAGTCCACCAGGTCTTAAGCAAGCTGTTAGCAGCCAAACTTTATGTAAAAGTCTCAAAATGCGAATTCCATAAATCACAGTTGGATTATTTGGGATATCGTATTTCCCCAAGGGGTGTAGAAATGGATCCCGCGAAGGTGAAGGCCGTGATGAACTGGCAAGCCCCAAGAACCCGGAAACAATTGCAAAGTTTCCTGGGGTTTGCAAATTTCTACCGTCAGTTCATCCCATCTTTCGCCCAAGTGGCTCTACCATTAACCAATCTGCTCCGAACTAAACAGTTGGGTACTAAGCCACATCCGGGCCTTCCTATACAATGGACGACATCTTGTCAGCAGGCGTTTGAAGATTTAAAAGCACTGTTTGCAAAAGAACTGGTGTTGAGACATCCCGACCCTACCAAAGCATTCGTTGTACAAGTCAATGCCAGTGATGTAGCGGTAGCGGCGGTTCTTTTGCAAGTTAATGAGCAAGGACAGTTACAACCTTGCACCTATACATCTAGGAAATTGAATGACACCAAACGCAAATGGGCTATTTGGGAGAAGGAGGCATTTGTGGTTCGGTGGGCGTTGTTATCATGGAGACATCTGTTGGAGAGGGGGTTGCCGTTTGAGGTCTGGACCGACCATAAAAACCTGCAAGCCCTCCAAATGCCCCGCAAGCTATCGCCCAAGCAAGTACGCTGGGCCTTGTATTTCCATCAGTTTAATTTCTGACTAAGATATATACCCGGCGGCAGAAACTTCTTGGCTGATGCGTTGTCACGAAAGCCTCAATACGCCAGTACTTGAGAGGTTATAGTGCAGGCAATCATCCCGGCTTCCTTACCAGAGGGATGTCTGTCTCAACAGGCATTAGACACAACACAACCAAACCCTTTAAGAGCCTGTATATCTAACGATATTCAGAAAGCTTTGCCAGATGATGAATGGTACCAAGCTAATAGAACGGTTCTCAGTCATAGAGATGGCTTAGCCTGGAAGGGTTCTAAGATATATGTCCCAAATGTTATCCGGATGGAGGTATTACGCCGATGTCATGATGTTCGTACAGCTGGCCATTTCAGATTCCTCAAAATGTTTCATTTGACCAATCATCAATTTTGGTGGTTGCATCTTAAAAAAGACGTCGAGGAATACGTACGTAGTTGTATTACCTGTGCTACGATGAAAAAACAACCAGGCAAGCCTCCCAGTCTCATACAGTCCATGGCTTCTCCTGTGTGGCCGTGGGAGGAGATTGCCATGGACTTTATAGTGGACCTACCGGAAAGCAGAGGTAATACTGTAATATGGACTGTTATTGACCTGTTCTCGAAGCAAGCCCATTTTGTGGCTTGCTCAGGTCTCCCTTTGGCTAAAAAATTGTCCAAATTGTTCATAGAGCATGTATACCATCTGCATGGAGTTCCACGGCAGGTTATATCTGATAGAGGGGTACAATTCACCGCCAGATTTTGGCGGAAATTCCTGGACATGATAGGATCATCCCAAGGCCTCAGCTCAGCATTCCATCCATCCACCAATGGCGCGATTGAGAGGACTAATGCAATGGTGAAACAGTATATCCGGTGCTACGTAAAATACCAAGAGTTTGATTGGGCAGATTTGTTCCCCTTTGCAGAAGTAGCTTACAATAATGTGGTCCATAGTAGCACCGGATATATCCCGTTCCATGTTGCTACAGGGATTGAATTCCTACCCATACCGGAGTGCCCACAGAAACTTCCCGAAGATCTTGGGTTGCGGAAATGGGTTTTAAATATGAAGGTGGTGTGGGAAAATGTTAGGAATGCTTTACGAAAAGCAGAACACAAATACAAACAAGCGGACAAAAGACGAAGGCCACAGGCTCCATTCTACGTAGGACAAAAAGTTTACTTATCCACAAAATACTTAAACCTAAAGGTTCCCTGTAGGAAACTTGCCCCAAAATATATCGGCCCCTTTCCGATTGTTCAAATTATAAACCCCGTTACTGTCTGCTTGGGAAAAACGCACCCTGTGTTTCACAGCAGCTTGCTGTGCCCCATGTGTACGTCGTCGTTCCAGGGAGCTCCAACCCTGCCACCTGGTCCTATAGATATGGAGGGGGAGCCACATTTTGAGGTAGAAGAAATACTGGATGCCCGCAGGCATCGTGGACTTATCCAATATCTTATTATGTGGAAAGGGTATCCATTATCAGAAGCATCCTGGGTCCCATATCAGAATGGAAGGGCTAGTCGTTTAGTGGCCAGGTTTTATAGGAAGAATCCTATCAAGCCAGGGGGACCGGAGGAGAGGGTGCAATAACCTAATGTGTTACAGTCTGGTTTTTGTCTTCTAGGTAGCCTCGTGGTAGGGGGGCTGCATGTCAGCCCCGAAGAGTCAGGGCTGCCATTCCAGCGGGGGAAACACCCGGGAGGGGAATGCATTCAGCCTGACCTCCAGTTGCTACTGCTTGAACTCCAATTGCTGCTGTGGGGGAGTCGTCAGGAGGCAACTGTTTGCTACTGCCTGAATTCCAGTTGCTGCTGCGGGGGTGTCGTCAGGAGGCAGCTCAGCTGAGAGGCCCACTTGGACAACAGCCCGGCTGCATGGGGAGAGATTTTAGCCTCCTAATTGTGGCTTGTGAAGATTCCAAACTAATTGCTTAATGGGAGGGGGGCTGCTGATAGGCGGGCGCACAGGGTGGAACGTAGTAGTTTAAAAGCGGTGGTGGGTGCATTAGCAAACCGACGCTGACAACATTTCATTTCATTACATTGAGTGATTGTGAGTACGTGTCGGAATGCTGAAGATAAATAGCTACAACCCTGTTCCTTGGTTGTTGAGTGTTTGCTTGTTACGTGGATCCGGAACCTGACACATACCTTATTCACTTCACAATTAGAGAATTGCAAGGCTCTGTACATGGGGTTGTTCTTAAAGACCATCCATAAGTTACAGTTGGCACAAAATGTAGTGGTGTAACAGTATGAGCATTTCTCTGTATGTCCATATGTCACCACTGCTGCATTGGTTGGCAATGAAGATATTAGTTATTACCTGTAAAGCCCATCATTTCATAGGATCTGGATATCTAGGGGACCACTTAACTTATTTATCAAAAATTATTTTTGCCCACCTGATATATTCTACCAGAATGATTATGTTCCTGGTCCCTTCTATTAAATGTTGTCATCTGTAGGACCAAGGAAGTGTGCCTTCTCTTATTGTGTTGCCTATCCCCTGGAAAAGTATCTTCCCAGAGATATGGATGGTGTCCTCTTCCTCTCTTTCGAAAAAGACGTTTGACCTCAGGTCTGCACCTAATTATTTGCGGACCCTGGTGTGGTTGGTTTTTTTGATGATGATGATGATGATGATGATGATAGTTTGGTTCTTAGAGTTGTTGTTGTTTCTCCTTTGTTCATAGTCCAATGAAATCCATAGCTCAGTAAAGAGGAATGTGTGGAGAAAGACACTGAAATCTTGGGGATTATATTTTAGTGGATTGATTTTATTTTTGCAAGAAAAAGTATCAGTCCATCAGATCATTTCAGATAATGATCTGATTTTGGATGGGGCTTTCTCTGTAAATTTATAATATATAATTTAAAAAATATAATTCTTAAACAACCTGGTCTGAGAATGCTGTTAATCAGTTTTGTAAAAGGAAACCCAAAAGAAGCAGGACAAGGTTCACAGAGCACACTACTTTATATTGTGGTTTGTTTGCATATTGTGGGAACCTAACTATCATAGTCTATAAGATTAGTTAGAACTGAAGAAGCTTCTTGGATGAAAAGCATAATGTCTTCAAGCAAAAACAAAGAAAGTCCAGTTGCCTTTTGAAAAAGCACCGTTGAGGCGACCATGACCTGGATGGTTGAGAATCTCCATAAACATTAGTTATGATTTATTCAATAAGACTTAAAGGAGCTTATGCTTAACAACCTGTATCATCATGCTTCCTATCTCCTAGTTCTCATACTTTCCCAAATGCTGGCTAATGCACTTCACTGGCATTTAAAGTTGGCAAACCTGAATTATTTTTAACACTTTTTGTGGACTTAAGATGAAAACAAAGCTAAGTATTACACCAGAGCATATGGTATCACTTCTGCTTTCATGGCTATTTGTGGGATGAATGAGATTGTCCCTCATTATTTACATTTCCAGAGTAATTTACTCTAGGTAGAAACTAATAACTATATCAAAACAATTCAAATAACTTAACAATAAAACAGAAGTGTACAAATACATACTTTATTAGATTAAAAAGTTAATTTATAGCCTGAATAACAAAATGAATACCTGAAAAAAAAACCACATCTGTCTCTGAAAGTAATAAACATCATAGGCATTATTAATTTATATATGTGTGCTATTTTCTTTCTGCAGTACATGACATTCAGAAATATTTTACAATACAAATGAAAACAACTATAATCCAATCAATTAAAATATAAGCAAGGGGGTTGAAAATAAAACACAACACAACAAAATGAAATCATTAAAAACTGAGCACCAGATTTAATGATAGATTTTTGCTGTAATTCCTGGTAAGACCCAGACAAAATGACAAATGCTTATATCTGTGGAAACTGTACCTCATGAGTGCCAGAGGCCTTTTGCCAATCTACACTATCCCCTTTAAAAGAAAATAGATCAAGTAGATTTCAGAAATATGTGGCTTCATATGAAAGATTTTAATGAAGAGACAATAATGCAATGAAATGTTTTCATTTCATTTAAGATGTTTTATCATTCAATGTACAGTTGATTGTTTTAAGGTCCAATTCTGTGATATGCCAAGGCAAATTTTGGATTTTTTATTTAAAAAAACTGATCTTAGCTCATATTTTTCCAAAAACATTGGACATGAAAATTCCAAAGGTTTGGGATATTACTCTGTAGGAAAAATGTGAGGAATTGTTCCCCCGATGATACAACAACCTATGTATGTAGTTGTGTTTGTGTATGTGTAAAGTGCATATATTTTCAGTTTTTGTACCATAGCATACTTTGTTTTCATTATTCATCATTATTTCATTATTATCTTGAACTGCATTCATAAATGTTCTGGCATTCTATACAGGGTACAAAATATACAATATATTGTGCTAATACTGTAAAGGAATTACATGATCTGTTCAAAGTTCTATGCATTCTCTGAATTCTCAGAAATGGCTATGCTGGATTGGAAATCTGGATGAAGGTTAGACAGCAACAAAAATCCATCTTTATCTCGTTGCTGCTCTCTAGTGCCCATCTCGATTTTTGCAACCCAGATCTGCTAACTGGTTCTGGAAAGCAGTTTTTGCAACAAACAGAAAAGAACAGTGCTCATCCATTCAAAGTATGCTATGATCATCATCATGGTTGGTTATGACAATGTTTAAAATGTTATAGCCAGAATATCAGATAAAATTTAAGTAATGGAATTTTGGATTCTGGGCTTATTAATTTGAAATGCCATTTTAAATGACTATATTGGATTTCTCCAACTATGAAGGACATAAGTAGCATTCAACCCCATTCCATACCTTCCATACTTTACTATCGCTTCTATCTAGAAAACCAAATAATGAGGCTAACCACTTGCAAACTGCTTTTCAAATTCACTTAAATCATGGTCTCATCATGTCAAGAAGAATAATCTGGAGTTTGTTGCCCTGGTGCTGGAACTAAGCATCATTTTGTTGCTGAAAAAATAAAATGTAATGATAATAACAAGAAGGAAGATCTGCAATCATCTACATGTCTGCTCCTCAACATTCTGATTTTCTAATGTTACTTTTTAAATTAAAGGAAATAAAGGAGACTGTAGCAAATAGTTACACTCTAACAAACCACAACAATATGAGTCCACATGATGAGTCTGTTTCTCACTGGCTGATTTCTGGAGGGTCACAGAGGGGTAGGAATTCAACTGAGAGTAAGTACTCCTGCCCATAATTGCAACTGGAGTATCCAGCTGGAGAATCTTCAAACCATGAATAGGATTTTTCAGTGGAATTGTCTAGAGCAAGTTATTCCTGCATCATTAGGCTTCCTAACCAGACATTCCTCTGCCTTGTCTCTGGATTTAATTTCAGTTTATTTACCAACTCTACAGCTGTCCCAAAGTAAAACAGCGAAGAGATGGAGCAAAGTGTTATCCACATATGGATGCAAATTACCCCTCTAATGAATTTAAGTGCCCTTGGTTTGCTAATTTATAGTGGGTTTTACTAAGATTGTATATATAGAATGAATGGCATCAAAATTTAAAACATCATATTTCAAAACACTATATCTAATTTCAGTAGTATGTGGGAACCAAGCTTTAAAATTAGATCCCATCTGTTCTATATATACAATTTAAAAAGCATCTAAGTTGGAATACAAAGGAAATAGCAATTTAAGAATTTCTACTGCATCTCCTAATCTTTGCTAGAAATCTATCTTTGTGTGTGTACATTGATTCATTCTTGTGTATGTCTTCTTCTACTGTAATTTTATGAAAACTAAAAAATAAAGCTTTAAAGGATCATTTCAAATATCCATGTGGTGCAGACTCCTATTGGGAGGGACTGAAGGAGTGATTGCCATGCATGTCAAAAACTTTGAATGATGAGGAATTTGAGTTTATTTACTAAATTGAACATGAATGACAATTTTGAAAAAAAAAAATCCTTGTTCCTGTTCTACTTTTATCTTTAAAATTTCTGATGATACAGATGCTAACTATAATGGATTATATAAACAAATAATGGGTCTTGTTTACTATTCTCTATATTATATTTCAACATAATTGTATGTTATTTTATGTACTGTAATTAGATAGTCATGTTTATTCTTGTAAAAGTGAGTAGCGTAGAGTAAAGCAAATTTGTACAAGCAAAGAAAAGGCTGCACTCCAGATGTGAAATAATCTGTGGGATGGTAACTTTCTTCTGTTGAAAGGAGAAATTGAGGAAATCTTAGTATATTACTACAGTTGGAAGCAACTAGATTTCTCCAGTTGGAAGCAACTGCTTTTCTCCTGGATAAAACACAAAGACAAAATGAAAACCTAGGAATTGTAACTTCAATTTATGTAAACTCTAAAGAGTTTGTACTATTGCCCACATAGAAAATAACTTCCCAGGAATAATAAAGTGTGGTCATATTTTTATTCCAGTCTATGGGTTGCATTTGTTCATTAAAAAGGTGTACATTATACAAGAAATTTACTATATTATTAAATTTATGATTATGATTTCTATGTATATTAATTTCTTCCCTTCTGGCAGATTAAATTAAAATTTACAATTCAGCCTGAGACAAGAGGATAGGCATCAAAAGCTTTTAAGGACTGCAGTGGTCCTTTTTGGATAACAGATAACTTTATACAATAGAAAGATTGCATGAAAAGAAACATCAAGGTTAGAAATGGAACTTTCATAAAAAAATATTCTTGAAGATGGTGCTACTATATAAGAAAATAAATATAAGTTTTGTTTAAGAAATGACGGGGTAAAAGGAAAGCTTAAGTTATATATATCTGCTACAGCTAAGAGTTTGTAGTGGATTTTTCTCCTACATTAAGGGGAGGGAGTAAGGTAAGAAGTTGAACTGCACAAGTTAGAATAAAAAAAAGAACTGAACTGAGAATCCTGATTAGGGATTTCGGTTTGAAGAGCCTGAAATTCTATCTTCTGACAACATTCTTAATGGTACAGGGAATAAAGAACTACATCTAAAATGATAGGTCTATAATAATTAACCAAACTGAATGGACAGGAAGTACTTGTCATTAAAATTTCCTGAAATTTAGAAGTGCTTTCCAAATATCACAGAGTCCTATTGATTGGAGATTTTTATCAGCAAGATAATAGCATTCTATCTCAACTCTTCCACAAAATGTTGACCAAAATGAGAGTATCTTTAGTTCAGATATGAAAAACTCAAGTAGTTTTAAATGATCAATATGTGTTAAAAATGTGTTTTACAACTGCACGTAAGTGCAAGTAATATTACACTTACATCTGCATGGAAGTGCAAGTAACAAATGGTTTCTTACTTGTAACTGAATGAAAAGGCATAAATCAAATTTGCTTTTCTTTAGATCTACATTCAGTATATGTTCTCTCTCTTATATATTCACCAAGTGATAAGAAGATGACAATGTCCAATGATACTGTGCTCTCAATCACTAGAGTATACATCCAGTATTATTGAAAAATGTGTGTACCGACTTCCGGCGGTGACGTCATGCTGTAGTGGCTGGAATGAGCGGAGCTCCGCTCATTTCAGACGAATTCTTTGTGTTTTGGAAGCCCCTAGGGGCAGATCAGATCCTGGAGGGAACAATGAAAAAGAGGGGTTCCCTCAGTGGTTTCGAGGGGAGAGGTGCGGCTCCCGTTGGATTAGAGGAACTCTTGTAAACAGCACAAAGAAACGCGGCCTGCATGGCTGTTCCAGAGGCGTGAGGTCCCAAATTTTTAGTGATGGAAGAGAAAAGTGGCAAGCAGCTTGAGAAATCGGAATGAAAAGAAAAATAAGAGACAGACAGGAAAAACTCTCTGAGATCGTTGTTTTGCGATTGATTAGCGCTAAAGCGAGTCTCCAGTGAGGAAGTGAAAGCAGCGAACCAGCAGTGGGAGTGGAGGACTCAAGCTATAAAAGATCAGGAGAGAATCGCGTGAAAGGGGTGAGCTCAGCAAAAACCGAACGGCGAACGGTGAGTGAAAAAGAGACTGCTTTTTCTGGTTCTTTCTGGCGACGAGGAGAAAAAAGAAAGATATTTGGTGCTTGGGAGGAAGAAATTTGCGAGGAGGACTTACGGTGACTGAGCATATTTGGAAAGGCGGCAACATCTTGGAGAAGGAAAAAAAACTGTACACCCAGGACAAACGAGAAAGAAGCTAAGAAGAACATTGTGACAGTGGATCTATAGCAGAACCCTGAGGAGAAACTCTTGTTGTTGATTGTTTATGGCCATAAGTAAAGATAAAGGAGATTGCCGTTAGAAGAAAAGGAAAAAAAAGAAGAAAGAGGAAAACTGTGAACAGAGTTTGGATTTTGTATTGTGCTATGAAACAGTACTGGTGGAATATGTGGTAGAAATATAGTAATATCTGCATTTATATAGTGGCAATATTTATATTTTAACTTATATTGACTTTTTTACTGAAAATATTTATAGCATTTATATTGGTTACCTTGATTATTTGATTATTAGTATGATCTTATATTTATATTAATTATACTATTTATATATCAAATGTATAGGTTAATATTAACAGTGTATTAATAGAAGAACAAGTTAAATAGATTGTTTTAAGAAATATATATATTTGAATATAGGACAATTATAAACTATATCTATATAGTTGTAATATCTACACTCTAATTCATATTGACATTTTTATTGATACTATTTATATTATTTATACTATATATATTATATACATTAAGTATACTATCTTTAATACTGAATTACTATTAATATTTTATATCTATACTATTTCTATTATCTATATAGCATATTTATAGACTAGTATCAACAGGGGATTAATAGAAGAATAAGATAAATAGATTGTATTAAGAAATATATATTCAATTAAGAGAAATTATTAAGAAAATAGGTAGATAAGCGTCAGTATTTTGAAGTAACAGTCTGGAGGAAAAATAAGTAAGATAGGCGTATATTATAAAATATAGATTGGATAAGGTTTTCCTTTCTTTTTTCTTTTTTTTAAGGAAAGTATGAATTATTGAGAAAAGTGATAAATTGAAAAGTGTTAAATGTGCTACATATTATAATTGGGAAGATTGAACTGACAACCGGGTAGATTGCTAAATATTGTGAGATATTGGGGGAAGATGGAATAGAAGCCTAGTCTAGCAGAAACTAGTGAAGAGGGATAATACCTATCTGAGAAGGAGTAGAAAGAAAAGGAACTAGAGGTAGAAAAAGAAGGAAGAGGAGATAGGAGAAAGATATATGGTACTGTGGAAATTTTTTTTCAAAAACATTAAGATGACAAGCACGACGACCACAGTTACCAAAATAGGAGGAAAAAAGGCAACAGTAACAATGGACTCACCCTCAGGATCACGATCAGTGGAAAGTCTACTTGGAGGAGAAAAAGCTAGTACTGCGGCAAACTTACAGACTATGCAAGTAACCCTGGCATCCATACAGGAGACTATGATGAAGATGCAGGAGGCGATGGCGAATAACACTGAAGATATTAAAAAGGAAATCAAGAATGATATAGGAGAACTGAAAGGAGAAATACAAAAACTGGATATGAAAATGGGTGCGATGCAGGAAATGATAACAAAGAATGAGCAGAAAATAAAAGTAGTAGAAACCAAAACAGAACAAATGGAGAAAAAACTAGATACAACGAAAGCTAGAATGTTAGCAGCAAATAAAGCATTAGAAGAGACTAAAATAAATCTCGAGATGGAAAAATCAATGCTCTATTTGCACTTTCAAAACATAGTTGAAAGCAAGGAAGAAGATCTTCCAAAATTAATAGTGGAACTCCTGGCGGAATTTCTGCAGAAAAACAAACAAGACTTCGAAAATGAGATCGATGAAGTATAGCAGATACACACAAACTATGCCTGCAGACATAAGCTTCTGAGAGAAGTCCACATTAAATTTGTGAGAAAGAAAGTGAGGGATGAAGTATATGGCAGAACACGAGAGGAGTCACTAATGTATAAAGGGAAAGAAATCACTACATTAAAACAGATCCCCAGAAGGATAAGGGAGCAAAGGAGAAGCTATCATTTTCTGTCCATACAATTATTAAAGCATAGGGTTATGTTTAGATGGCTCATTCCTGAGGGAATGTTAATTACTTGGCAAGAAAAGAGATTCCGTATTGATTCATTAGATAAAGCTCAGGAATTCTACGACCACTATATAAATGAGGAAGATGAGCAGGATAGTAGAGAGGAGGTAGAAAGTAAAAGTCAGGAGGAACGGGCATCAGAGGAAAAGATAGTAGAACAAGAAACCAGGGACAGGAGAGAAGTGGAATGTCAAGAAAGAGAAGGAGCTAAAACAAGAGCACAGACGGAGATAAGAACAAGGAGAGGACTAAAACTTAATTACAAGGAATAGGATGGAAGAGGAAATAAGGTTACTATCGTGAAATATTAACGGTATAAACTCCCCTAGTAAATGGAAAAAAACACTAATTAGACTCCAAAGATTAAATATGGATATAGTTTGTATACAAGAGGTTCACATTAAAGAAAAACATAGTAATATTTTAGCCTATCCCAAATTAGGAAAATTACATTTGGCATTAGCACAAAAAAAGAAAAGAGGAATTGCGGTATACATCAAAGACTGGATAAATTCAAAGACAATATTTAGTGATAAGGAGGGTAGAATTTTGATGGTGAAAATTAAAACTAGCCAAAAAAGAATTTTATTAGTGACAATCTATGCACCGAACACAAAACAGAAGGATTTTTATAAAAAATTATTGAGAAAAATAACGGAATTAGATTACGAAAACATATGTGTGGTAGGTGACTACAACGCAGTGGTTGATAAAAAAAGATCATAGAAGTACAAAGAAAAAAAAAGAAGGAAAAACGAAAGTTACCAAACACGTTCTACGAAATGGTGCAAGAATTGAACTTAAGAGATGCATTCGAGATCACGAATTATGTGGGTATGAGAAGAAGGTATATTGTCTTTTCGCAGGGTATAGTTCAGGGGTGAAATGCTCCCAGTTTGCTCATGCCTGTCGGTCGCTGTAGAGCCGGTCACCAAGGTAGCGCAAGGCTCCACCCACCCGCCCGGACACCGCCATCTGGGTTATTTTACCCTCTGCGCATGTGCAAAGCGTTCTGTGCATGCGCAGAGGGTAAAAGAACCCAAACGCCGGCATCTGGGCAGGTGGGCGGAGCCTCGCGCTACCTTGGTGACCGGCTCTACAGCGACCGACAGGCACGAGCGAACCGGGAGCATTTCACCCCTGAACTATACCCTGCGAAAAGACAATATACCTTCTTCTCATACCCACATAATTCGTGATCTCGAATTGATATGGCTTGGATAAACCCGGATTTGATAAACAACATAGAAGACATAGAGATATTACCAAACACATGGGCAGATCACAACACGTTGGCAAAAAAATGGAAAGATCAGAAGAAAAAAGGACGATGGACATTAAACCAAAGACTGATAAAGGAAAAATTGTATGTACAAACGATGGGAAAGGAATTGAGCAACTTTTTTAAGGAAAACAAAAAAGAACAGACGACGTTACAGAACCTCTGGGATACTACCAAGCCATATATGAGAGGGATAACAATAGCGTATGTGGCAAGAAGAAATGAGAAATGGAAAAAACAAAATCAATTACAAGATAAGCTTAAAGAAATAGAGAATGTGTTGCAAAAAGAACCACAGAACAATAAAATTATAGAAGAACGAGATTTAACAAAACATAAAATTAATTTAATTCAACAAGAAGAAATGATAAGGAATATAACAATGGCAAAACAAAACTACTTTGAAGCTGCAAATAAACCGGGGAGATGGTTGGCCCATAAACTAAGGAAAGAAAAAACAAAAAGACTGATACAACAACTACAAGATGAACAACGGAATATATGCCACAAGAGAGAGGAAAAGAAAAAGATTGCTCATAATTTCTTCCAAACACTGTACAACCAAGAAAACATTAGAAAAGAAGGTGTCAAAAATTATTTACAGGATAGAAATTTACCCAATATAACAGAGGAAAATAGAGAAATGCTAAACCGGACGATAACACTATTAGAAATGAAAGGGGCAATTAAAAAACAAAAAAATAATAAAACACCAGGACCGGATGGAATTCCTGCAGAGATATATAAAACTTTACAAGAACCATTAGAAGAAATTACAGTATGTTAGAAATATATAATGAAACACTAGAAAGAGCGAAAATGCCAAATTCCTGGACAGAGGCACTCATAACATTAATTCCTAAAGAAGACACAGACAATCAAAAAATTCAAAACTACAGGCCAATCTCGCTGTTGAACGTAGACTATAAAATATTTGCAACAATTATGGTGGAACGACTTAAAAAATATTAAATAAAATTATTTATATGGATCAAAATGGATTCCTTCCTAAATGGCAGATAAGGGATAACACAAGAATTATATTAAATGTATTAGAATACTATGAAGCCCACCCAGACAAACAATTTGCTCTGATATTGGTCGATGCACAAAAAGCCTTCGATAATTTGAATTGGCAATTTCTTAATATACAATTGGACATGATGAAATTTGGAGGAAAATTTACTAAAATGATTAAGGCAATATATTCTAATCAAACAGCAAATATACTACTAAATGGAGAAGCAACAGAAAAAATTAAGATAAACAAAGAGGTCAGGCAAGGATGTCCACTATCACAGTTGCTATTCATACTCTCGCTAGAAGTTCTATTAAAACAGGTTAGAGAAAATCGAGACATAAAAGGGCTGAGAACTAGAAAAGAAGAATACAAATTGCAGGCATTCGCCGATGACATGGCGTTAATAATCAAAGATCCCCTGGAAACAGGGATAACATTGATTCGAGAATTACAGGAATTCAGAAAGGTTGCAGGGCTAAAAATAAACAAAAATAAAACAAAAATAATAACCAAAAATCTTACACAAGATCAAAACAAAGAATTAGAGAGGCTATTAGAATTCCAAATAGTTAAAAAAGCAAAATATCTAGGGATTTGGCTGACCGCAAAATGCTCCTCCATAAAAGAAGACAATTATATAAAATTATTATCACAGATTCGGAAAGATTTGGAAAATTGGACAAAATTACAGTTCTCTTTAGTAAGAAGA
>QLTV01002140.1:3789073-3803016 GCA_003457575.1 Thermophis baileyi
CTCTCTCTATCTTCTCCCCCTATCTCTCTCTCTCTCTCTCTCTCTCTCTCTCTCTCTCTCTCTCTCTCTCTCTCTCTCTCTCTCTCTCTCTCATCTATCTTTATTTCTATCTATCTATCTATCTATCTATCTATCTATCTATCTATCTATCTATCTATCTATTTATCATCTATCTATCTAACATTTATCCATCATCTCGGGATAATTGTAACTTCAACATAAGTTGATCCAGTACAAATTTTATTTTATGATTTTCATAATCTACCAGTATTTATTTCCAGAAGTATGTATTTCAGCAAGTGAAACCGTAAGCAATTTTCATACTGATAACACAGAGTGCAGATGTAAAACACATTTTTAACAACATTGGAAAAAGACTGCCAAAAAATTTAGCAAATGTACATTTGGCTAATTCAGAATGTTATGACTTAGAATATTATGAGAACTAAAATATTCATGCTCCTTTTGCTGTAGTATCATGATAAAAATAGTGTGATAAATATCTAAAAATAGATATAAATATGGCATATTCTCTGTAGTAAACCAGGAGCTTTATGTGCTGTGACAATTGTTTAATATAAACATCAATATGTCAAAATATTAATTTTACTAATAGAACAATATTATTTATTCACAGTTTAGAAGCAGTTTCATTATCTACATGCAACATTTGAACATTTAATTTTTTTCAATTGCTTTTGAGCATACAGTACATGACTACAGTGCAGAAAGCTGAACTGTTATTAGTTGACAAATATCAGCTGGTACAAATGTAGCATATTGTTTTTCCTAGTACAAGGAAAGCAATATAGAGGATTTATTTCAATAAGGAAATTCATTACAAAGGAATTTTATTTATTAAATTGGGTTTTGTGACCTTGGGCCAGTCATTAGCTCTTAGCCTAACTCACCTCATAGGGTTGTTGTGGGAAAAATAGGAGGAAGAAGTGTTGGATATGTTCACTGCCATATTTATAAAAATAATAAAGGTGGGATACAAATATATAAATACAAATAAATAAATTACAGGTGAAATCTTTTTAGCTTTAAAAAGGAGAGAGGGGACAAGATTGAGAAGAGGTTGAAAGATAATTCTTAGAATTTCAGGAAATGTAATGATGAGATTGCATTTTAGATCACCCTTTCCCAAACTGCTGTCCTCCAAGTATGTTATATTCAATCCAATAAGCCCTAAGGAAATACTGCTTTAGGCAGAAATCCAGGAATCTCCCTGACGTATGTACTTTTAAGAAAGCCTCTCAACCACAGATAAGAACCTGAGAAGACGTTTTGGTGCAATTTCCCAAGTTCTGCCCTGTTTCTCCCATGATAGACCCTCACACTATATCTAGTCCCAGTCTTCTCACTCTTGAGTAGTGGACCCTTTTAAAAATGTTAAGGGTAAAAGACAGTAGTGTAATAAAAGTTGCCCTTTCTAAGCAGCCTAAATCTGCCCCCCCCCTACATTTTTCATCAGAGGAATGCACAATCCATCTTTACTCAGTCAAAGAGATTGCCAATCCCACCAATTAACCAATCTAAGACAAGATATTGCACCCAATCTGTTAATATATTAAAAGTTTTCAAAACAAGATATTGGATATTACCCAGTACAATTCCATACACATATCTCAGAAGTCATTTTCAACTCCAACTTATGTGAGTATAACCACAATCCAATGTTCACTAACTTGTGAATAAATATTACAGAATGCAACATACAGATTCACACAGCATGCTAATCCCAACAAACTGCTATATGGAATAATGTGTTGTTTCAGCTTAACCAACTACTTTCAACAAAACATGGTTGAGCAAAATATGGCTTAGCGTAGTGTATAGACTAGGTCAAAAAATATCACAGATCTTGCAGAACTTGTCAAATAGCACAGTCCAATATTCTATGTGTACGTTACCATTTCTTTCAATAACTTCCTGTATTTCAAAGCATAGTTGCATTATATACACATACTGCAGACTCAAGTTTCAAAAAACACATTTGTTTACATGACATGTAATTGCACACTTCAGAGATTCAGAGATACCCAATCCTCATTTCTAATGAATACTCATCTCTCATCACAATACTGTAGAACAGGAATAGATTTATAAGTACATTTCAATATTGTACATGGCATCGTGTATTTCATATGGAAAGGAAATTAAAAAATTGTTCTGCTAATCTTCTTGCTTTTCATGCTTTCCAATTTTAAAAGTGAAATTCTGATAACTGCAAATTTGGAAAGAGGTAAACATATTTCATTTTCTATGTGAAAAACAAAGCTCTACTTCTATACCTGGCTAATCATTTTAAATAGAACAAAGAAAAAGCCATTCATTTTCAAGTCAAGGACATTCATCACAAGTGGAGTCTGTAGTCAAAAATTCATACTGTGTTGTAATATGATTCTCTAAGACTCAAGCAGGTATAACTGACAACATGTTGGCAGCCTTGGAAGCAACCTAGCACATCGGTTTTATTAAATCATTTCTGGTCGGTAAGACACAAATCTACTCAACAAATTAATTTCATCACACTGAGAAGGGGAGGGAGGGAGGGAGGGAGGGAGGAAGGAAGGAAGGAAGGAAGGAAGGAAGGAAGGAAGGAAGGAAGGAAGGAAGGAAGGAAGGAAGGAAGGAAGGAAGGAAGGAGCTGCAGACATTCAAATTCATATAAACATGTGCCCAGCTACACTAGTTCTCAGATATTAACAGCAAGAAATAGATTCCATCATGTTGGTGGTATGCTGGTGCAAACAGATAGCAGATCACACAAATGTGACTTTAGAGGAAGATTTCCGTATTTTCCAAATACAATGAAGAGTTTTTCTCCATAAGCCATTTCACAGAATTCAATAACAATGGATGCTGACAGCTGTGCATTGTAATAGTTGCATGTGACTAAGAGAAGTCATGAGGATAAATTATGCTTCTCAAATTCCCTGCCTTAGGATTGTTTAACTGATGCCAAGGAATCCTTGTTGATACTGCTGTATTCTATATTCAGGTTTTTTTGGGGCGGGGGGGGGGCAAAAGAACTCCCTCAAGCTTCCAGTAGGACTTTTTCCCCCTCTCTCCAATAAACTGTAAATTATGAAGAATCTAATAGAGGTCTGTTGTATTGTTGATCTAGGTTTTTGACAATAGTAAAAAGAATTATTTTATTCCACAATTTTTAGGCCAATCAAAATCCAGCAAAGAGGAATGTGATCTTGCTGAAAGATAAGGCAGTTTAAAGATTTCCGAAAACTTTTTCACTGAGTGGCAAGTAGATAAATGTCTCTACAGACACATGGTTTGACTCTCAAGTTACGGAGTTCAACTGGCAGTTTGTTCATGAACTTGTGAACCGTTTTTCAATTTCCATCTGAATTGGTTAGGTGGTCCACCACTGACCTGTTCTCCAATTATTTTTCCTCTAAAAGGAAAAATAATAACTAAGCAAACTTTTGAATTTACTAAATCTATTCCCTTCTTCCCTTTCCCCTTTTGTAAAAACAAAAAAAACTATATACACCCAAATACTTTGGAAATTCAAATAAAATGGATGTGTTATGGAGAAAAACAAATGAGTCTGAGGACAAAGTTGTTCTGTTATCTATAAAACTCTCAACAGTTATTTTAAAAAAAAGAATGTGTGCACATTTAAAAGTGAAATATGAAGAAAATGATGTTTTGTGCAAAACTTCAAAGTATTGCATACATCCAATAGTTGGGAGTTTCTAATCCAGAACTGCCAGCTGGCCTAGAAACCATATACCCTGCAGACCCTAGGCCAAGATTACAGCTCTCAAATGCATCCAGGGAAAAGAATCAATCTTGAAGATATGAAGTACAGTATAGTTTGGTTGGTGGCTTTAAATCAAGACTCCAGAAGACTACATAGATCAGAGGTCTTCAAACTTGGCAACTTTAAGACTTGTAGACTTCAACTCCCAGAATTCTCCAGCCAGCATTCTGGGAGTTGAAGTCCACAAGTTGCCAAGTTTGAGGACCCCTAACATAGACAGTCCATGTAGATTTTGTGGCAATATCTTTTGGAAGTGGATTGTCTTCTTCCTAGGTCTGAGAGAGACTGACTAGCCCGAAGTCAACCAGTTGAAGATGAATATTATGCAATCATATGGAAGCATACCAGTAATTTAGCAATAAATGCAATCAAATAATTTCATTATGAATTTTTTGTACACTCTCATTCACAATATTAAACACTTTGATAAGTGTTTTGTTTTCATTTATGTCAGAGAATTTTTAAATGTGTTAAGTTTCTTAGTGGTAAAACAGACCATAAAAATATTAAGCTAAAGTTTATATATTGGAT
Source organism: Thermophis baileyi (assembly GCA_003457575.1). Classification (NCBI taxonomy): domain Eukaryota; kingdom Metazoa; phylum Chordata; class Lepidosauria; order Squamata; family Dipsadidae; genus Thermophis; species Thermophis baileyi. The sequence goes on from QLTV01002140.1 coordinate 3,793,395, forward strand.
TAATATAAGCTGGTCAAGTCTGAACCTTTTATGTCTAATTTTAATACCTCTCATTTGCCAACATATTGTAGAGCTTATGCTTACTCGTTTTTTTTCTAAGTGTTATGCAAAGCAGTGCTAAATATTTGATAATGCATCCAAATGATTATATATTGTTTTATTGAAGATAGGTTTTACTCTTCTTTTTTGAACACCTGTTTGCCCTTCTTTGGAAGGTATGCAATGTAAAAATAAAACATACAATAATAACACTAATAATAATAATAACAAAAAAAGTGCAGGTATTTGAAGGGGTGAAATACTTATACACCATACTTGTTTAAGAAGACTTATTATGTGAAAAGTAGACATTACAGTTTTATACTAGCTCATGAGATATATTTATAACCTTTTGTTAGAATGATGTCGCTTTCTCCAAATAGCTGAAAGCAGTCTGTTTGAAACAAAATTAGCTCCGCAGTACAGCAGACTTCAATCTATATATGTATTCCATAAAAAGGAGCTCAGCATAAAAGAAAGGTCAGGTTTGAGCATGGTTATAATTGGGTCTGGAAAAAAGAAATAAAAGCATCTCTTGATATTCTAAAACAAACAAAAGACATAGGACACTGCAATCTATCACACCCACACCCCAACGTTGGCATGGGTTTCAGCAAGCAATTCTAAGTCCACAAATATAACATTTTAAAATCCAAATGCAACACATTCAAATGTTGCTAAAATAAAAATTTAAAAATGCTACATAGGAAAAACAAGTTAAAAACATCAAAGCCTTTTCCATAAATGAAATATGGAAAGGTTCTTTCCTCAATTAAAAACCAAATTATGTGTGGGGGGAAAGGAATGCATGGGGAAAAAAATAAAAATGAAACTGAAAAAGTCAAAACTACAAGCACATGAACGGAATTACATGATGTAGCAAAACAATATACTTGGTTTTAAAAGTATGCTCATTTTTAAAAAGTATTACATGGAACCAGGGGTGGGTTCTAACTTACGTCGCTGCTGGTTCGCTTCCTCCCACGCAGCGTGGGCGCGCGCGCATGCGCAGTACTGAAAATCCAGCTTCTCTGCATGCGCAGAAGCAAAAAACAGCTTCTGCGCATGCGCAGAAGCAAAAAACAAAATGGTGGCACCTATAGTGCCACTGAGAGAGCCAGTTTGGGGGCATATCCAGCCGGCCATTGCTGCCGGTTCGGCGAGTGCAGGGAAATTCCCACTACCGGTTCTAAAGAACTGGCTCGAACCGGCAGGAACCCACCTCTGCATGGAACTCCTTGTTATTGCAAATATCCTATTGTGCTGATAAATTTCTGAGATCAAGAGTAATGAGGCTTTAGTCATACAGTTTCTCCCAGATAAGTGGTTACAAGACCAAAGCTACATAGACACACACAGTAGATTATCTTGATAGAAGATTATGTGAGAAACAAAGCTAACTTCTCACCAGTTGCATTAACAGGAGTCTAGTGAAAGTTAGAGTATAATTTGTAAACAAAAACGATCATTCAATGGGTAGATATTTTTGACAAAAGAAGATTGAAATAAAAGACTGAAGATAAACATCTCCAACTATTTCAAGAGATGTTATGAGGAAGAAAATGTAACTTGTCAATCATCCTAGAATGTAGACTACAGAGGAATAACTTTAAATTACAGAAAAGCAGATTTTATCCAAGGAAACACAAAGAAAAAAATGTTGAGTAACCAGTGGGGGGGGGAGGAAACTATTAGGGAGGTAGGAACCTCTCTTCACTAATCTGACATCTCTTTTTCCATGGTATAAAAATGTTCTGCTACCCATTTTACACACAATAGATACAAACTTTAGGTAAACCGCTCCAAACTCGAGTGCAGAAAATTCGACTTCAGCAACAGAATTGTCAATGCCTGGAATACACTAACTGACACTGTGATTTCTTCCCCAAACCCCCAAAACTTTAACCTTAGACTTCTACTGTTGACCTCACCCCATTCCTAAGAGGTCTGTAAGGGGCGTGCATAAGCGCACCAACGTGCCTACCGTCCCTGTCCTAATGTTCCCATTTACTCATAACCATCTCATGTATACATGTTTATACTTTTACTGTAATCTTATATATGCTTGACAAAAATAAATAAATAAATAAATAATAAATTTTCAAATGCTATGTTTTCATGCCATTGTGTTTATTTCAATCCTATCCCATACTGGGGGCAACTTAAAATTGTTTTTAGGCGCTTACTTTTAAAGTAGTGGTTTCTCTTTTCTTATAAGACAATTTTTTGCTTATGGCAGAATCTAGAGAGCTTTGTCACCAAAGTCGATGATGCAGTCAAGAGTTTAAACCTGCTCTGCTCCCATTAGCAAGTAGGTTGTGGTGGGCATGTCCCATCCTCTCTGGTTCAATGGCGACTGCCCCTGTATGATCACTTTGGCTTGAGCTGCAAGAGAAAAAGTCTTATTGTCAAGCCCACATACAGTAGCTGGTAAGATTAAGGGAGCAAGAATGACAGACTGTCAATAAGATAGCTTTAAAGTTACTCTGGAATAAATTCAGAATCTACAAAATTTAAGAGGATCAGAGGATTATTATGAGTTAATTAAGACAGCATATCTTTGAAACACCTTTTTCCACCACCTCTCTCAGTAGCTGGATTAAGTTACCATTTCTGAGATAAAATTAAAATGCTTCACTCCAGTTTTTCCACACTGGACTATTGGATTACATGGACTACTTTATACATTATAAACATTTTAATTTTTTTTTTTAAAAGTAGAACATACCTGTTTTATAAAGCAAGTTTTAATGTTCTTCTGAAAAAGTGCTTGACCTGTATTTAACAAATAGGAGAGCTAGATTGCTGGCAATGCACTGCTACTTCTATAATTAATACATTACAGGTTTTCCGCAATTACTTTGGCAAGGAGGGTTGCCATTTTTCCTACTCCTGCACTTATTTGCATACTCCACAAGCCACTTTCAAGCGGTGATAGTCAAAGCCACTTCCTTCCAGCACTATATTCCCTCGTAGCCCTATTCCTGTAGCTAGTAATGATTCTTGCAGGTCTGGTCATTGATTGATATGCCTTCCAGGTTCAGCATGCAGCCCTCCTCTGTACCTCTTAATTTGACTGAGAGGGCAGATTCCAAGCAGAGACACAAAGTTGGGCAGACAGCAGTCCCAGTGCTTCTTAAGAATTGTCCTCTACATCTAGAATAGGTCAGCCAGGCAATTTTTAGATATGGATTTAATGCAGCTTCATAACACATTCTTCTGGCTTGTATTTTAAAAAAAATATTGTTATTTTAAAAATTAAAGATTAAAATTTTTAAAATCTTAAATTATTTTTTTTTAAATAAATCTAACACTGTTTCAGAAGAGCATTTGACCAATGTAACCATCAGGATCTCCCCAGCCTCAATTCTATTGGACATAATGATAAATATTGACCCCAAAGGGCCAATAGAACTATCCGAGGAGTTGGTATTGATATTCATAGCACTATTCATTTAGTATTTATTACATTATTTTCATATAATACATGTTTTAGGGTCAACGAACAATCTGAAACTGGCTGATGACCTCATGAGTCTGGGAACCCCTGATATAGAATATTAAACAAGGTTATGTGTTCAAGAAGTCCAAAAAATAATCTGTAATTAATAAAAGGTTTTTTTTTTTGAAAGAAATGTATGGCTTCCTGTCACACAGAAGAGCTAGAACTTTCAAGTAAAGTGAAAAATACAAATAAAGAAGGCTCAAAACTTAAACATGTAGTATTGAAGGTTCTTCACAGGAAATAAAACAGCAGAGGGCAGGAGATTAAAGGTTTCTTGCCATAGGAAAGAATACAGGTTGTTTAGGGAGTAGACACACAGGCACATAGACATAGATAGAGAAATATGTGTTAAAGGTAATACTTACAGTAGCTTGGGAAAGAGAGAGACTACTGAGAGATAAGATTAAACTCCAAAGGATTAAGGAAAACTAGCATTTTGTTACAGACAGAAGTATCACCATTCCTTGCACTGCTGGGCTGCACTGGCACTGCTGACATAAGGAGTTCTCCAAGAAGGCAAAGGGATCCCAAGTGAAAAAGGGGACAGAGGCAGCCTAGAGGAAGAAAACCTCTTTTCTCTCCTAATCTTTCTCTTTTTCATAGAATTATTTTTATAGGTGAATGAGGCAAAAGGATTGTTCGTTCGGGAATATCCAACCAAAGGCTTTTCCAAGCTCAATTTTTTCTTTACCAAGGAAGGCCAACTAGTCATAAGTGAACTGCCAGATCTGTCATTGTTTTACCAAAAGGCTACAACAGAAAATAGTAATAGGAAAGCACTAAAATGCATAAATGCTCATAATTGAGATCCTAGTTGGGAAGCTCAATCTTGGAATCACTTTCTTTATTCTCTCAACTCCCCATTATTGCCAGAAATTTTGACAACTGGGTCATTAGGTGGGGTTAATTTTTGTGCCAGGATATTTTCCAAGTCTCTTAGACATGTTTGCCAATTTTCTTCTAGCTTATAAAGTGCCAACTTTCATTATAAAAGTTCTGCTTGTTGTAACAGTGTTTTTAGGGTAAAATATCACACAAAAGGTGACTCAGATTTAGGGAGAGGGGAGCAAAATAGGCAGAAGGATATCAAATCGTAAATAGCTCACCTGAGAGGCTACAGATGTAGAACAACTTGACATGTGGTTTAATCTACCCATCCTTCTCTAGGCCTGCCTCATCACACATAAAGGAGTGTAATTTCTCCTCCTCAATGACAGGGGAAAAATAAAGCCAGGGACTATAGTAAATATCATTCACCAAGTATCATTTTTCAGGGAAAATAGAGCTTAGCAATCAGGATAATGCAATTAATGCCACCATATTTTTTTTTCCAACTCCAGGACTGGAAGATAGCATGTACATGCAGGTATGAGGAGGAGTCACATGACAAATGGGAAGCCACCAAATGAATGAATTGAATGAATGAATAAGAATGTATACAGTATGTATTTATGCCCATCTAGAAAGCCATCAATTAGTGATCTTTGAAAGTGAATTCTATTAAGCAGAAGGTTGTAGTTGATGCTATAAATGCATCTTTCAATTTTACAACTTCATACAATAATTGAATGAAGTGAAAATCGATTTTCAGACAATGAGACCTATAAATAATAAATATAATGAACATTGTGAAAGAAAACATTGGGGACCCATAGATAGCCCTAATGTCTTTTTATAGAACAAGAAGAGTAAAAATTATCTATGATGTTTATTCCACAAAGTATCAGCATTACATGAACATGATTCAAAACAAGATTAAAGATGTCTCACTGCACTTAACATTGATGGCTTCCTAGAAACAATCAACAGATAACTCCTAGCTCCATGGCAAAAGTTTCAAAATATCATTCTCTTCTTTTTTCGGAGCCTTTATGAGCATGTCTCCTCTACACCTTCTGAATTAATCTCAGCTCATGTTTCAGCCCATTCATCATGTTTGTCAAATGTTAGACACTCTTGCTATCCTGCTTTTCAGGTTTTTTTTCTATTGATGTGTGTGTGTGTGTGTGTGTGTGTGTGTGTGTGTGTGTGTGTGTGTGTCTGTCTGACTGTCTGCCTGCCTGCCTGCCTGCCTGCCTGCCTGCCTGCCTGCCTGCCTGTCTGTCAGTCCTTATTCATGTCATCCGCCTGCCTGCCTGCCTGCCTGCCTGCCTGCCTGTCTGTCAGTCATTATTCATGTCATCCAAGTTTGGAACGATTTCCAGAATAGTCTATAAACTGCATCTCATAATTTCTAAGGACAAAGGTTTTAATTAAAACTCAGTCCTTGAATGAAGTTTTAGACCATAGGTCCTCAAACTACGGCCCGTGGGCCAGATACGGCCCACCGACCCAATGTATCTGGCCCACGGAGTGGGGTTCAGCCCCGCCCCTTTCCCCTCTCCTCACAGCCATTCCCCGTGTGGGTGGCTTTTCCTGGCTGACGGGGGCCCTGGGGAGGATGTCCCTCGCCTACCACAAGGTTGCGCCGCCCACATCACTTCTCCTCCAGGTGTTGCCCTTATCTTCCACTGTCCAGCCACACTTCCCACTTCTGCTCATTTCAACGGTTCAATGCTCACCACACCGCTGCTGCCGCAAAGGTAAGGTGGATGGGCAGGGTACGGCCCATAGACAGAGAGGTGTTGCTGCCAGTGCAGCCACGTACTCCCGGGCCAGAGGGTGGGCGGGTGAGCAGCTGCAGCCGGCTCCCCTTGTCCCAGAGAAGAACCAACTTCAGGACGTCTCTGCTAGCAGCCTCTCCCTTCTTCACATGGGATTGCCTGGCAGCTTCACACATTATCACCCACTTAGGCCAGGGTGACTTCAGGGAAGAGCCAGGGAGGGCTCTGATGCTGCCATGTCCCACGCGCTCCCCTCCCCGCCGGGAAGAGAAAAGGCAGCAAAACTTGCAAGAGCGGAGACGGGAGGACAAAGCAAGCAAGTGAACTTTCAGCCTGCCGGCTGGCATCTTTATTCCCCTTGCTCCCAAGGAAAGCCCTCTGGAACGGCAGTGGCAGCACATGTGGCTGCGAGAGGAAGAGAGGCCAGGTGAGACCCAGATGCTTTCCGGCTCCCCTCGTCACAGAAACATCAACCCCGCACTCTCCTCTCTTTGCTAGCAGCCTCCCTGTTTTTCACAACGGATCGCCCAGGAGTGAGGAGGGAGAGGGAGAAAGGGGCAGCCGCTAGCAGAGAGGAGAGAGCTTCTGTGACGAGGGGAGCTGGAAAGCGTCTGAGTCTGAGTCGCAGTCTCTTCCTCTCGCAGCCACTTATGCTGCCGCTGCCATTCCAGAGGGCTGCCTTGAGAGCGAGTGAGAATAAAGAGGCCAGCCAGCAGGCTGAAGGTTCACTCGCTTGCTTTTCTCTCCTATCTCCACTTTTGCAAGTTTTGCTGCCTTTTCTCTTCCCGCACGGCCCTCCCGATCTTTGAGACTGTGGCGGGGAGGGAAGGGAGCATGTGAAAGATGGCGGCGTCAGAAGCCTCCCTGGCTCTTCTCTGAAGCGCCTCGCCAAATCTTGCTTGGGACTCTTGCAGTGGCATTTTGGACAGGACGGCGGGGGGAGCTAGTGAGGCTTCCCAGAACACCACCTGGCATAGCCGGGGGCAGGACTGACATGCGCAGGGAGGGAGGGGAGTGCATGAAAGATGGCATCATCAGAAGCTTCCCTGGCTCTTCCCCAAAGCACCTCACACCAGCCGAATCCTCTGCCCTGAATGCCGCCCCTGCCACTCCCCGCCTTGCTCGGGACGCTCATCCTTCGCTGCCCAGTTCTGGTGGGGCAGGCAAAGTTTAATTATAATCTCTGCCCTTGGTGAGCACACCGAGGGGGAGCTGGAGTGGCAAGATCCCTTCCAGGAGGCCCTCGTGATAAAGAGGGCCTGTCGCCCCTACTTTGTCTGTCAGGTGGCAGCGAGGCAACGTCACCAGCAGGAACCCCCCAACCTATGGCCACGCCCATCTAGTCACATGACATAGCCACTCCCACCCAGTCACATGACCACCTAGCCACATCCACCCAGCTGGTCCAGCCCCCCCAACAGTCTGAGGGACCGTGAATTGGCCCCCTGTTTAAAAAGTTTGAGGACCCCTGTTTTAGACAAATACATACACCCACTCATATCAAACATGCTTTCTCTTCTGTTAGAAAAGCAATATTATTCGAAACTCAGAAAAACAGTTAAAAATAGGAATAAACTAAAAGCAATGTGTGTGTGTGTGTGTTTCCCTTCCCATTAAGGCATTTATATAACCGAAGATGAAACCTTTTTGAATTTTCTCTTTTTTGCAGCAGCTATAAGTTCACAATTTGCTATACAATTGCACTCTATTTTCTTTACAATAGGAACAAGACGGAATAAAAATGTTTGTGAGGGGATTTTTTTGGTTTAATGAAGCCTATTTTTTTAAAATAAATTCTTTACAAAGCAACAGAAGACAAGTCTCTTTTATTACTGATACGTTTTGCAATTAACCCACTGCCATAAAAATGAGAAATGATACAATGGAACAGAGCAGCAAGCAATAAAACATGACGTATGAAAGATTAATCTTATGTGTCAAGGAAAAATTTTAATTTCAATGTTTCTGAACATTGGAAACATATTTCATTGCTGTCGTTGAAGGAAAGATTTATTTATGTTAAGAGATATTAATACATAAATAATTCAAAATCAAATATTATGGTTTAAATACCAGCTAAAAGAAATAGAATCAATCCTGTCATAGATGTCTAAGAACTTAAATCAATTTCAGTTCATTTAAGGTAAATGTATACAGTATACCAAAAATCAGTATATAAATTTTGTTAATAAATATCTACCAATTTATTTAGCATTCTATTCTCACATTTCACTCTGACTTGCAAAGTACCAAAGAGTAATGCTGATGCATATTTGAATAAACTACAGAATGTTTTCTTTACCAGATTTCAAGGTTAGCTTCATAAGCAGGCAAGATATTTACAAGAAGCCAAGGCAAAAGACAGATAGCAGTGTTTTCCTTTCATCTTTTCTTCAAAGTTCTAAAAGTTTGAGTACTAATTATAAACTCGAAGTTTCCTTGGTTATCTTTACAACATGTTTTGATTCAGTTTCCAACATAAAAAAGAATCAGCAGAACACAACTTCTCTAGATATTGCTGTTTGGAACCAGCCATGTTAAGTGGTCTCTCTTCAGAGATAACCATGCCTGCTCAATCCAAGTTGGGTGAAGCAATAAACAGATTCAGCCCCTTTAATCCTACTGAAGAACTAAGTGAAGTGATAATTTTTATTTTTATTTTATTTATTTCATCAAGCATGTATTAGATAACAGATATAAGTATCAACATGATTATGAATACAAGAAATGGATACGAATAAAACGGAATATTAGGACAGGGACGGTAGGCACGCTGGTGCGCTTATGCACGCCCCTTAAGGACCTCTTAGGAACGGGGTGAGGTTGACAGTAGACAGTCTAAGGTTAAAGTTTTGGGGGTTTGGGGAAGAAACCACAGAGTCAGGTAGTGCATTCCAGGCATTAACGACCGTTACTGAAGTCGTATTTTCTGCAATCAAGTTTGGAGCGGTTTACCATAAGTTTGTATCTATTGTGTGCTCCTGTATTGTTGTGGCTGAAGCTGAAGTATTCATTGACTGGTAGGACATTGTAGCAGATAATTTGATATGCTACACTTAGGTCGTATTGTAGACAGCGGAGTTCTAAGTTGTCTAAGCCTAAAATTTCAAGTCTGGTGGTATAAGGTATTTTGTTGAGAGCAGAGGAGTGGAGGACTCTTCTCGTGAAATATCTCTGGACTCGCTCGATTGTATTAATGTCTTTTATGCAGTGCGGGTTCCACACAGATGAGCTGTATTCGAGGATTGGTCTAGCAAAAGTTTTGTATGCCCTAGTTTGCAGTTCAATATTGCTGGAGAAGAAGCTACGCAAGATTAGGTTAACAACTCTTAATGCCTTTTTGGCAATGCTGTTACAGTAGGCTCTGGCACTTAGATCATTAGAGATGAGTACTCCAAGGTCCTTAACAGAGTGAGGTTCGTCTACAAGGTAGTGTCCATCCAACTTGTATTTTATGTTTTGTTTTTTTTGCTTA